>CANXYI010037340.1:0-12672 GCA_948208565.1 Hura crepitans
CATCTATCAGGCCTACTTGGAGCCTCCTGAGAAGGAGAAGCAAAGAGTAGCTTCAACTTTAAGTATTAATGTGATTAAAATTAATACTATTACTATTATTGATAACCAAACATGGGTATTAAATGCTAGATGTGGTTCTCACTTAGTTTCTTCTATATAGGGAGTAAAAAGCAGTAAGAAGGTAGAAAAAGGAGATGTGGATCTATGCGTAGCAAATGGGGCAAGAGTTACTACTTTAGTTGTAGGATCATATCATCTTATTTTACCTTCTGGACTTGTATTAATTTTAGACAATTATTATTATGTTCCTTCTTTATATACAATCATTATTTCAATTTCTTGTCTTGTTGAACAAGGTTTTAATATTTCCATTATTAAGAATAAGGGTTGTTCTATTTACTTGGATAATGTGTCTTATTATTTAAGTACAATATGTAATGGAATTTTGTTTTGATAAAATAATGAAGTGCATAACATTACTACCTAGTGATCCTAGATAAATAACCTGATGCCACCTTATCTATGGCAATGTTGCCTTAGCCATATAAATAAGAAATGCATGACTAAGTTACACAAGGAGGGTAGCTTAGGATCATTTAATTATGAATCATATGATACATGTGAGTTTTATTTATTAGGCAAGATGATAAAATCACTTTTTTTTGGAAAAGGTGAATGAGTAAGTGAGTTATTGGAAATCATACATACCGATGTGTGTGGTCTAATGACAACAGATGCACATAAAGGTTTCTTACACTTCATTACCTTTGTTGATGATCACTTATGATATAAGCATTTGTACTTGATAAAGTACAAGTCTAGAACCATTGAAAAGTTCAAAGAATTCAGAAATGAGGTTGAGAAATAATTTTGTAAGAGAATTAGAACTCTTCGATCTAATCGAGGAGGTGAATACTTAAGTCAAGAATTCTAGGGTTATCTGAGATATATTGGTACATTATCTCAATGGACTCCTCTATATACACCTTAGCTTAATGATGTATTTGAAAGGAGAAATCAGTCTCTATTAGATATGGGGATGCCTTGCATATGTGAAGAGAATAATGTCATATAAGCTTGAGCATAAGTCTGACAAATGTTAGTCTGTGAGCTATCCTAAAGAAACTTTGGGATACTACTTCTATCATCCTTTGAAAAAATAAGTTTTTATTTTCAAACATACAGTCTTTCTAGAGAAAAAGTTTCTCATGAAAGATAGTGGGAATAAAGTTAAACTTGATGAAGTTCAAGATCAACAAATTAAAGCAGATCAATTAATTAATCTAAGTTCTATTACATATAGTGATGAGGTAATAAAAGAACCTATGGAAACACAAGTTCTTAGATGATCTACTATGGTCAAGAATATTCCAAAGAGATATGGATTTCACATAGACTAGGATAAGGAAGTGACTATAGTAGAAGACTATGAGCCCACTACTTATAGGAAGGTTCTAAAGAGTTTAGAATTAAACTCATGGCTTAAGGCTATGAAATCTGAAATGGATTCCATATATGACAACTAGGTATGGACCTTGGTTGATCCACCTAAAGGGATAAAACACATTAGGTGAAAATGGGTCTTTAAGAAAAGGACTAACATGGAAGGTAATGTGATTACCTAAAAAGCTCAATTTGTAGCAAAAGGGTATAATGTGATTACTTTATTGAAACTTTTTCTCTAGTTTCAAAGATAAGGAATTAACTTTATTGAAACTTTTTCTCTAGTTACAATGCTTAAATCCATTCGGATTGTACTTGCAATTGCTACTCATTACGGTAATGAGATCTAACAAATGGATGTAAAGATAGCTTTCTTTAATGAAAAATTGTCATAGGAAGTGTATATGTGACACCCCTTACTGGATTCTAGAAAAACCTTGGTAGGCGATGTAGTTTTTGCTAGGTCACCTATCCTAGAATTTCTCGACAGGTAAACTCCTTAACACTTATAAACTATTCTAGAACTCTATCAGGTATTTCTTAGATTTCCAATCTAATCCTTAAGCATGTTCATATATGGTTTGGTATACTTAGAAAGCCTATTTACAGACACTTTACAAGTTACAAAAATTGGGCAACACAACAGCTACCCAGGTGACATATAAAAATTTATTTCACATGTTAAAAGCACTTCTATAGACAATCATTCCATTCAACCTCCATCTGGTTTTAGTCCCCTAGTCAACATCATCACACATTAAACATATATTAGAATCACACACACATAGGGCTTCAGGCCTATAATTATCAAAACCTCAAGCAACCCAAACAAACAAAGAACCTATTTATATACATCACAACCATGTTTAATATATAGACATAGTAGCTCCTAAGTATGCTAAGCCATGCTTATAGTATTTACATGAGTGCCACTACTCAAATAAAAAAATAACTCTATTTACCCTTCAACACTTGTATTGCTACACTATATGATCATCGAGGCTAGTCTGCTTGTCCTTACTACCTACACACTATAACACAGGTACACTGAGTATAAAACTCAGTGGTGAATTTAAACCATTCAAAACATGCCACATGCATTAACACACATAAGCAAATATAAAACAATGGTCTAGATGTAGTGTGTGAGTGATATGCCAGGTGACTAATGCCATTCAGATGACATGCCTTGTCTACTTCAAAATTACCAAAATGCTACTGTGTTTTATTTATTAACTTTATCATCATAAGTTATCATTAATCATTCTAAACATGTATTTTATTTTACTTTAATTCCATTTCATAGGCCTGACTAAGTAGATGACACTTTCAAACACTGAATTAAAAGGGAATTGATAAAGGTGTGCAGTGGCCCATATTCTGGACCTTGACCGTTACATTAGCCTAATATAACTATAAGGATTACTTCATAAGAACCTCTAAAAAAATAGGCTACTACACATAGGGATCAGTTCATAGATCTCCCAATGGCAGCTTATCATGTCAAATTGCGCATCTTGGTTTGCCCAATAGACTAGTGCAGTGGCCACTCTAAGGACCTTCGCAACTGCACCAGCATAGTTTAGTATACAAACAAAAATGATAGCAATATAGCAGTTTGCCCCACAGATTAGTGTAGTGACTCATTTATGAACCTCGACCAGTACATCGACCTAGTCTGATAAATAGACAGTCTAGCAGCTACTAATCCCTAAGTTGTCTGGTTAACCCATCTAGTCGGTGTTTAATTAATAGGTTATTTGATTTCATTTTTACTTCATTTCTTTACTGATCATCTTTTTATAATATTTCAAGTTGAAAAACTAAAATGCCCATAAGTTAAGGCTCCGTCAATAGTACCATTGAGGCTAAAAAGTGTTCCTAGAGTGTTGAGTCACCTGTATACGGCTTGAGGCAGGGGTACTGGTCATGAAAGTTTAAAGGGCCATAAAATGATGAAATTGACTTAATTGAAAGATTTAGCAAAGCCAATTAATTATTTTAGGCTATAATCTAATGGGCCATAGGCTCAGATGGAGTCAAGCCAGGAATGACTCGAGATCTGCCTAAATAGACCTGAAAATGCCATACCTTAAAGGATAAAAATTCCTCTGAGTCCATTGACGAAAGAATTTTTGAATTTTGAGATGGTTAGCAAATTTTCTTATTTTTGGGATTTTGCATATAAACTAAGTTTATTAATTAACTATCTTATCGATGGAATTTGACCATAAAATTTTACAAGCCTCTAAAAGGGACTAATCAAGGATTTTTAAAATAAATGCTATGATTTTTTGATGTCCGAGTATTTTTTAAAATTTCTTAAAGTTTCTATCAAAATTGAGCTTTTTTGGTGTTGTTTAGGTGGCATATGGGCCCTACTCATGCCGCTTCAACAACTATATAAGGCTTAAGGTTACACCTAAGTGGCTATTTAGCCACATCTACTCACCTCCTCCTTTTCCTTCTTCTTTCTTCCTTTGCTATCTCAACACCATTTCCAGCTTCCATCCTCAATTGTTATTCTTTTTTGTAAGCTTTTCCTATGTCTATTGCCACCACAAATCCTCTAATTATTATAGAAATTGATTTGTGAAGGTGTTGAAAGCCATAGAAGTCCTTAGAGCTCAAAGAAAGTTCAAGATAACTCAAGTTGTAAACTAAGGAGGACTAAAAGGGTAACTCTTGATGTGTAAGTATTTCAACCCTTATTAATTTATTTCTTAGGGGATTTGATGATTCTAAGAACATTTATATGATTGGAATTTAATTTAGAGGTGTGTGTATTTTTTGTGGTTTTTTAAAGGGATATTAGTGTGCATGGAGATAAAGGAATAAAGTGAGTTGTTGGTGAATTCTATCATGGTTGAAATGTGGAATTCAACTCCTTGGATAGGGAGGTAAGTGAATTTAAAGCAATTAAAGCACATGTGATGAAATTGTTCTGACTTAATCTTAGAAACCTTATATAGAAGTAGTAGAAAATGTGGTTAATGTGTGTGAGTTGATAGATTAGGCACATAATTAGACTAATTATAAGTAAAATGAGTGCTTGGGATGGTAATTAGGTGGAAAGCATGCACTGATAATTTCTCTTTTTGGTTGAGAGCTTTATGCTTGTGTGTGTGTATAGCTTATTAAGGTGTTATGGCATAAT
Source organism: Hura crepitans (assembly GCA_948208565.1). Lineage (NCBI taxonomy): Eukaryota > Viridiplantae > Streptophyta > Magnoliopsida > Malpighiales > Euphorbiaceae > Hura > Hura crepitans. The sequence goes on from CANXYI010037340.1 coordinate 4,601, forward strand.
ATTTAAGGTATATGGCATGAACATGCTTGAAATATGTAGGAATACGAGGAGAATTACATGTTTTGATGTGTGTTTTCTTTTGGATAAGAGGTTGGTTAGTGGGTATGCTAAGTATATTGCATGAGTAGTTAGCACTCGGTAGGGTATATAGCTTGCCATTGATGGCATGTGAGGTGTAGGCAAAGAGATTGGTGAAATGAAGCATATGTGTGTGTGTGAATGTGGCATAGGCATGATTAAAGCATATGTTGGCTTAGTTTGCATTGTAAAAGCATTATCTATGTGTGGGCATGCTTATGTGATGTGTAATTATGTATATGTATGCTTGAATATGATTAGAAGCATGTTTAAGGCAAACTAAGGCTTTTGGCTAAGAGCTTTGCAAGGTAAATTGGCATAAAAATGAGGTATGACCTAACTAGCACATGTGTGTCTAATGGCATGACAATTGTTGCATGAATGTGGTATTATTCATATGGTATGCTTTAAGTGAATGTGTATGTTTAGTATGGCATGAAAAGAATAACAAATGGGACACTTTTAAAGAATGGAAAAAAGGATTGAAAATAAACTTGGAAGTGGCTTAAAATGGTGTGAAAAACCAATTTGTAAATAGACCTATATTAGGCATGAAATTGTACTTTAAAGCTACCTAATGTATGATGTTTATGTACCTTGGCATGTAAACCATTTGTATGGCAAAATTGATATAATTATATGAACTTGGCTTTAGACCTATTGAAATGCTTGATTGTTAGTGCAATTGGCACTAAAAAATAACCTAAAATAAACTTAAAATGGCTATTACAAAATGAGTAAAATGACCTATAATTGTCCTATTAAAAATGATTTTGGGACTATAAATAAATTAATTGCCTAACATGTAAATAATTGAGCAAAAATAATGGGCTAGACTTGATTTAATATGCTTGCAATTATGCTTTCAAAAATGAGTTAGAAAGTGACAAAAAATTTACCTGTAATTGCCCGGTAGGGCTAAAAATGACCTATAACTTTTTAGGTGAAAAGTTAGTTGTTTGATAAAAATTGTAACTATCTATTTTTCAACTTGTAATATTATAGAAAGATGATTAATAAAGAAATTAACTTAAAATGAAGCCACATGGCCCATTAGTTAGACACCTACTAGATGGGTTGACTAGTCAACTTAGGGATTAATAGCTGCTAGACTATCTGTTTATCATATTGGGCTGGTGTAGCGGTCGGGGTTCATTATTAAGCTAATACACTAGTTTATAGGGTAGACATTTTTTATTATTGATTTTATATTACACTATAATAGTGCAGCGGCAAAGGTCCTTAGAAGGGCCACTGTACTAGTTTGCTGGGAAGACCTAAAGGAATTATTTGACATGATCAGTGCCCTTATGAGGTGTACGGACTGATCCTTATGCACAGTTACTTAGTATTTTTCCCTTGGGAGGTTTTTATGAATTATCCTATAGCCATATTAGGCTGGTGCTGTAGTTAGTGTCCAAAATTTGGGCCACTGCACATTTTTCAGTTCCCTCTTAGTCTAGTATCTGTGAGTGTCATCTATCTAGTCAAGTGTACAAAATGGATATAAAATAGATAAAAATGTAAATTTTAATTAATTGATGATAATTTTTTATAGTAATTTTAATAAATACACCATAGTGGCATTTTGTTAATTATGAAGAAAATATGACATTATCTAAATGACGTGAAGCATCTAGCATGTTACTCACACTACACTTAGACCATTATGTTATGCTTGCTTATGTGTATTATTGCATATTGCATGTTTTAAATGGTTTTAATTCACTACTGAGTTATATACTCAGCATACCTGTGTTGTGGTGTGCATGTAACAAGGATAAGCAAGCCAGCCTAGATGATTGTGCAATGTAGCCATTCAAGTGTTGTAGCATAAAGAGGATTGTTTCTCTTTTTAGTAGTGGCACTCATGTAAATCCTATAAGTTTAGGTTAGCATGCTTAGAAGATGCTACGTGCATATATAAAACCTAAATGGCATGTATATAAGCAAGTGTTGTGCTTGTTTAAGTTGCTTATGGTTTGATAACTATGGGCCTAAGGCCTTATGTATATGTTTTTGAGATGTGTCTAATGTGTGCTAATGTTGACTAGGGGTCTAGAAGGTCTAGAAGGAGGTTTATAGTTTGTTTGCTTATTAAAGTGCTTTTAATAGTTGAAAAAAAATTTGGTATGTCACCTGGGTAGCTATTATACTGCCTAATTTTCTATGACCTAGAAAGTGTCTATAAATGAGTTTTCTAAGTCTGTCAGATCATGTATGAATATGATTGAGGATTAGACTGGACATCTAGCAAAACTTGATAGAATTCTAGAATAGTCCATAAGCGTTAAGGAGTTTACCTCTAAAGCAATCCTAGGATGGGTGACCTATCGAGAAGTGCATCGCCTGTCGAGTTTCTTCAAGTATCTTGTAGGGGGTGTCACATTTGGTGGTATTAGAGTCTATGTTTAACATTCCTAGGTAGTTTACATGAGTGCTAGAGTCTAGGGTTGCTTATGCAGTTATGCTACACTGTATAGAGGTTAATAAGTTTTGTGATTTCTATAGTAATAGAAGATGGCTGATAAACCATTAAAGGAAAAAGTAGAGGAAGTGGATAGTTATGCTTCGACTATAATACAGGGAGCAGATAATGCAACTACCCCTGAGCCTAGTAATGTTGTACATAGGCCACAACCTTAGGCATAACCACAGGCAGAAGCATTTTTAGCTTTGTTGTAGCAGATAGTTAATCTTTTGAGACATACCTCTGCACTTGTTGCTCCACCTCTACATCCTCTACTAGTCCAATACCTCAACCACCCTAGCACCTGCGCAAAAGACATCACTAGAGAGAATTAAAAAGATGAGAGCTATAGATTTTCTAGGAACGAATGAGGATGACACAGCACGAGCAGAGTGCTAGTTAGAGAGGACTTTAAAGATTTTGGAATAGCTAGAATGCTCTAAAAAAGATAGTCTAAAGTGTACAACTTCCCTCCTGCAAGAAGAAGCATACCATTCATGGGATACTATCAATAAAAGGAAGCTAGTGATAAAGCTCACATTAGAGTTTTTCTTGATAGAATTCAAAAAGAGATACATCCCTAAATCCTATAAGGACAAGAAAAGGCAAAAATTCCTAGATTTAAAACAAAGCAGGAGGGTAGTGGCTGAATATGAGAAAGATTTTACCCAGTTGATCAGATACATAGAGGAGTTCATTTCTAATGAAGAGGAAAAGTGTAAAAGATTTCTAAAAGGGTTGAATGTGGAGTTGAGAATGCAGAAAGCAAACCAAAGGTTAATAGACTTTGCTATATTAGTGGCATTTACTTATGACATGGAGCAAATGGTATAAGAAAATAAAGATTTCTTCCAGAAAAAGAGATAGCTTACTACAAAGCAATCTAGTGTAGCCCTAAGTGACAGTAAGAAAAGGATAGAGACACTATCTCAATCCTAATTTGTGCATCAGGCACTGAGACAAACATAGTCTCATAGATCTGGGCATGTTTCCATAGTTAGACCCTAGATTGCCTCTTTGAACTGTTAGTACTCCTAATCCTTCAAGTAATAGGAATGGACCCTCGACCTATAATACATGTAACAAGAAGTATTGGGGGTAGTGTAGGTCAAGTATAATGGGATAGTGCTTTACTTGTAATGCCAGGGACCATTAACAAAGAGAGTGTCCTTAGAGATAGCTCAAGGGTGCTCACACTCAGGTATCTACAATTGTACCTCAAAATAGAGGTCAGAGATAGAGGAGAGGGGATCAACCTAGTCTTAGTCAAGGGACCAGATTATAAGCTTGTGCCTCAGCTAGATAATATGCTATCAGAGCTAGAGAGGAGGCAGTAGCACCAAATGTCATAATTGGTACTTTTTATTTACTTAATGTTCCAGTTTTTGCTTTGGTAGACCTAGGATCCACATATTCATATGTATGCACCATATTGGCAAATGATAGAGGACTAAAATATGAGCATGTGAACATAGATATACAAGTTAGTAATTATAATACCCGACAGTCAAAATCTTATGAATAGTGCTTTTCGGGGGCGGAGTGATGTTCCTCGGAGTGTGATTCACCATTTTGAGTTCGATGATTGGCATATTGATCATAAAACTTTGATAGGCTTGAAAATGGGGAAAGGAATGAATTAAAAATTTTAGCTGAACCAATAATTCATTTTAGATCATAAACTACCATTTTGAAAGATAAAAAGATTTTTGGCGCAGACAGCCTGAGACTCGAGAATGTGCCTGGATGGTCTCAAAAATATCATATCCTTAACCACAAAAATTCCACTAAGTATGGTGGCGAAGGAATTAGAATTTTCAGAGGCTATCTGATATTTTTTCGGAATATTTTATTCTGGCTATGAATAGTGCCAAAAAGTCAATAATTGACTTTTGAACTGAAATTTTGCATGGATCTTAGTCTCATTAATTGAGGAATTTTAAAACTGAAATGAGAATTTTTGGAGCACCAAGGAATATTTTACAAATTTTTGAAGTTAAAACCCAATCTAGGGTGAATAGTGATTTTCTTTTCAATGGAATTTTGGGCTGAAATTTTGCAAGGGCCTTAGTGGCTATAATTGAGGATTTTAGGGACTAGAATGGAAATTTTTGGAAGCTTCTAGAATATTTTATGAATTTTTACCCTAAAAAGTGACATAAAAATGCATAAAAATTGGTTTAAGGGCCATTTGGCCCAATTAAATTGATCCAACCCACCCCATATTCCAAAACTCTCTTGAATATAACCAAACCATTTCTTCCACACCACAACCTAAAAATTTATCCCCTCCCTTTTAAAATTCCTCCATTTTCTTTGCTTTCTCTCTCCTAATTCTCTACCAAAATTCATGGAAAAACTATAATAATTAAACCCTCCACCAAATTTAGATACTAAATCCCTCAAAAAGTTGGAGAAAAGAGCCAAAATTGAGGAATTCATCACTTTGATGATTAGTGCAAAAAGTAGGTAAAAGGCGATAAAACCCAATTTTTATTTTTGATATATGTAGCTTAGTGTATTTTAAGAAAACCTATGGTTTTGAATTTTGATTTGGAGCTCTATATATTTTTCTAGAATTTTTCTAAGTTTTGAATGGTTATGTGAGGGTTTGAAATTTCAAGTGTGAGAAACCAAGCTCAAAATGGTGGAGAAAAGGGTGTACACACGCCCTAGGTATGTGGAATAACTAAAATATATTATGTCATATGTGTGTGTTGAGTTATAGGCATGTACACTATAATGTAATTGTGAGTTTATGTGTGTATGTATGTTAATTTGTTAAAATGGTCATATATTCATGAAATTGGCACTAAATTATTAGGATTGGCATATTTATTTAGAAGAAAATTCATGTGTAGGTGTGTGTGTGTGTTATAGTAGAATTAGTATGGTATAGGATATGGCATGTGTGGTGTGGTATTTGATGTATTTTGTGTGTAATTTGTGTGCTTATAAAGTGTAGAGGTTGTAAGGAAAAGGACCCAAAATATGTACTTTATGTGACCTAAAAATTGTAACTAGTTTGGTATGGAAATTATATATAGTAACTTGGTAATTTAGTATATGTTATGTCATGAACTTGATACAAGAATAATGATGTAAAAGGTTGTTGAAAATGGGACTTAAATGATTAGGCGATGATAGGCACAAAAAGACAAAATGACTAAATGGATAGTGTCAGTTGCGTAAACTAACCAAATGAATAGTAATTTTTTGTGATAATGGCAAAATGGTAATTATTTGTACAAGTTACATTTAGAAAGGTAAATTAGTAATAAAATGTAAAGGGTTTGTGTCTAAAATGATTAATGGCTCATCAGTTAGATGCCCATTGGATGGGTCAATCGATCAACTAGGGGTAGAGCAGCTGCTAGGTAGTCAATCCCTCTAGGGCCCACTACCAGTTAATTGGTTATAATGGATGCATCCACCTAGGTTCTGTGATGAACTATTGCACTATAGGTTGTTATTGTGGGCATTAGGGTGGTCTACTAACATGCCTCAAGTGTCCACTATAGGTATTAATTGTAATGTTTTGCAAATGGGAGAATAGTTTACATGTTGTTCTCTATTCTCTACTATAGGTCCCGGTATAGTGGTAAGATAGGTGCAGCTACCTAGGCCCTAAAAGTGGGCCACTACACAGGACACATCTTGCTGTCCAATGTCTTAAAGCGTAGTCTGTCTGATATGGGCCTGTAATATAATAAATTAAATTAAATTAATGAATACAGTATCTAAATAACAGATGAATAAATAGGGATAATTACTTGAATGAATTGTTAGTGAACTAGGATATCTAGTTGTGTGTGTGTTGCGTCTTCTGTTGCATGTCTGCATGAGTGACATAATTTATTTGATTTATTCCACCACTGAGTTTTATACTCAGTGTGTCGATGTTCCGATGCACAGGCTATAAATAGAGGGTTGACTAGCATTAGACATCTTTTCCAGGGTAGCCAACAAAGAGTTTTTGTATTTTGTTTTCCCTTTGAGTATTCTATATAGTAATGCACTCATGTAAGTAGGTTGTGTTGTTAGGATAGATGTATAACTGAATGTAAGGATAACTCTGTGTGTATATATGACTATCTACTTTTTGCATGCTAGCATGCTGATGGGTCTCCGACCCTGTGTGCTGAACACTGAACGTGTTGTGATGAAAATGACTGTGTTCTAGAGGACCATAGGGTCTAGAAGTGGGTGTTGGTTAAAGATGATGTTTAGGAGTGTGTTTCTTACAGGTTAATTTGGGATTAGTTAACAGGGCAGCCGTTATGCTATCCGAATTTTCATAGTTGTTTGATAATGGCTGATAGGAGTGTTAATGATTTCAAATTAATATTACTTAGTGAATAAATGTTTAGATTTAGTTCAAAAGCATGTATGGTCAAATAAGGTCAAAAATAGTAAAAGTTAAATGAAAGGCCCCTAGGGAAATCCTAGGATAGGTAACCTCAGTGGGAAGTAACACACCTTGCTTGTTTCAGATAGAAATGGGTAGGGGGTGTTATATTTAGTGGTATCAGAGCAGGTTTAGGTGGTCTTAGGCATCGTATACATGAGTGCATGAGTCTAGGATGTCAGTTAGAGTCAAGGTATACTACCTGATGCTAATTAATTCTTTGTTTCAGTTAAAACACAATAAGTGAGTAGACCCCGCAAGAGAGGTATGATAAGGTGGCAAGTTACACTCCCACAGCAATATATGGATTAGCAGAAAGTGTAGCCATCCCTCATGCTAGTGACGCTACACGACAACAGCCACCACCTTAGCCTCAGCCTTAACCATACGTAGCACTTGAGGTATAGGCATCGCTAGAGTAGGTGCAGTAGATTGTGACATTGTTAAGGCAAACTAGCCCCAGTACCAGTGGTGCTTACTACCCCACCTCCACTAGGTCCTCTAGCCCTACAAAAGAGTTACCTAGAGAGAATTAGGAAGTTAGGGTTGTAGATTTTTCGAGAGCTAAAGTGGATGACACGATAAAGGCAGAATACTAGGTGGAAAGAACTACTCAAATGTTAGAGGAGCTAGATTGTCTGGTAGATGATTATGTCAGGTGCACTACATCGCTATTGCAAGATGAGGCCTACCATTGGTGGAATAGGTTGAAGAAAGGGAAGACTGTGGAGGAATTGACATAGACTTTCTTCTAGATAGAATTTAAGAAGTGTTATGTGCCAAATTCCTATGTGGATAAGAAGAGATAAGAATTTTTTGATCTCAGACAAGGTAGAAAGTAAATGTCAAAGTACGAGAAAGAATTAAATCATCTTAGTTGATATGCAGTGGAGTACCTCCCAAACGACGAGGAAAAATGTAAAAGATTTAAGAGGGGTCTGAACATAGTGATTCGGATACAAATGACCACTGCAAAAATCAGAGATTTTTTGAAGCTAGTTGCTGTTGCTTATAGAATGGAAGAAATAGTACAAGAGAAAAGGGAGCTATTTCAAAGAAAGAGGCCATTTATTGCGGGCTAGATGAGCTTAGCTCTAGGAGCAAGAAAAAGATAGA
>CANXYI010037373.1:0-12461 GCA_948208565.1 Hura crepitans
TGGTCGAAATGACCTATAACTGTCTAGTTGACCAGTACCTAAACCAAAAATGCCACTGGAAAAAAAGTGTTAACTTTTTGAGTATTAATACCATGATAATTCATAATATATTAAACCTCGAATTTTGGTAATAGTAGAATCAAATATTATTTTGGAATTTTTACCTAGTAGAGCCAAAATGTTGCTATAACAGACTAGCTAAAAAATAAAGTATGCGATAAAAATTTTAACTATCTATTTTTAAAACATAAATATTATAAGAATATTTTTGGTTAATAAATGAACTTAAATTAAGCTACTTGGCCCATTAGTTACACACCCACTGGATGGGTTGACTTGTCAACTTAGGGTTTTGCAGCTGCTAATTGTCTGATGTTCAGGCACTAACTTTATTAGTGGCTGAAGAGGTCTATAGACTGATTTCTATTATGTCACCCAGATGTTGATATTTATTTATGGCTAGGGAGGTCTATGGGCTGATCTCTATTGTGTCACATTTTTGATGCTTTTTACTTGTGGCTGGGGAGGCTTACGGGCTTATCTCTATTGTGTCACACAGATACGATTTACTTGTGTCTATAGAGGCTATGGTTGATCTCTATTATTACACATTTGTTGGTGTAGTGATGTAGGTCTAGAATGGGGACCACTACACTAGTTTATTTTCCCTTTACATCCAGTGTCTTTAAGTGTCATCTTTCTAGTCGAGCCAATGAATTAAATTAAGTATCTTTAAGTGTCATCTTTCTAGTCGAGCCAATGAATCAAATTAAGTAAATAAGTAGAATAATTATGAAAGATAAAATTTAAGCATAATTGGATGACTTTTTTCTAAGAAAGTGGTGAAATACATGCAAAATGGCATTTTGCTCATTTTACATATATATTATAAATAAATTGATTCCTATAAAGTATGCATGCTATAAATATTAATAATTACCCTAAATAATTTATTTGAGTCAAAAATGTTATTTCAGGACTTATAAATACCTTGGGGGTATTTTAGTAATTTGGCACTCTATTGTATAATTGAATCCCATAATGAAGTAAAAATCAATTTTTAAACTGCACAGGTATGTAAATAATATAATGCTATGATTTAAATGCTTTATGTTCACTACTCAGTATCTCGTATACTCAGTGTATATATTTTGGTGTGTAGGTAGTCAATAATGGGATCTTGCCTCGTGAAGCGTGACGATAAGGGTTCAGAGGATACTAATAAAGGGTTATAAAGTAATTATTGTACAGTTTTGATATCTATGTACCTAGGTGGGAATTGGGTAGAAGTATGTATTTAAACTCTAGATATGTAATGTATATAAGTGACATAAATTACTGATGTAAATAAGTAGTCCTATATGCTTTTCTTATGCATGTCTGTTCAGTTGTAATGTGTGATGTTAATGAGAGCATAAGGCTCTATATTGCATGCCTTTATCTGTGACCTGAGGCTTGAGTTTGATGTGTGATTAAGTTGATGTTAGGTTGAGAATGGGGTTCCAGATGGGTCTAAGAGTTGTGAAATATTTATAGAAGTGTTAAATAGGCTTTTGAAAATTTTGGGATAGAACCCAGATAGTCGTTATGCTACTGGAATTTCTAAGTTTTTGGAAATAACCCATAATTACTTGAAAGTGCATTTTCGTATGATACACCTTAAGTCAGATATAAAACAACTAGGATGTGATTTCAAAAAAAAGTAAGTTTAACTGATGGAAGTAATGGGAGTGATAAGGATGGTAGTACTAACTTAAGAGTGCACGCATCACCTATAGGATTTGCTAGGGGATTCAGTAAGGGATGTCACACATATTGCTTTGGATATTGGGTGGTTTATATGGACTGATCCCTACAATCCACTAGAGTTAGGATATTGGGAGGTCTATTAGGGCTAATTACCGTTATCCCTTTTATTGAGAGATCCAGTAGGATTGATCCCTGCCACTCCAAAATTAGGAGGTTCTAGTGAACTGGTCCTTACGATTGAGTAGATTTAGGTAGTGCAACTATCGAGTGCCATAATATAGGCCATTACACAAGTATAGATCCCATTATCCAGTGTTAAAAGAGTTTTCTTTCAAGTATGGCCTAAGAAATAATAAAAGGGTAAAATAAGATAATATTGTAGTTGGAGTTACATGCCATAATTGGAATAAATAATAACTAGACAATAAGATTAAATGGACTTAACCATAATATATCACAGGAAATAATAAATTGTATGTTATGTGACCAACCTAGGTATATAACTGGTAATTAATGATAAAAATTATAAGGTAAACATGCGTGGTTAGAAAAATTGTATAATGCATGTTGCATAGGTGCATGACACAATTTATATTAAATTAAATTCATCACTGAGTGTATATTCAACATATCAATTTCCTCGATGCCTAGGTAGAAAATAGCTGACTTGTAATTTAGCCTCAACATGCAGTGTAACAGCCAGTTTACCTTTTGGGTATATTTTTTGTTTCTTTTTTGTTATTAATTTTGTAAAGAGGCACTAACGTATATAGTTGGTAATGGTTTAATTATATGTAATTATCATAATGTGGGTTTTTAATACTAATACTGCCTATAGTATGGACATAATTAGAATGCATAACTTACATACTGCATGTTTGATCTTGATATCATGATGATCATGTGATAATGATGAGTTAATGATGTGGAGAACTAAAAGGGTCTAGGATATTGAGAAATGATTACGAATAAGTATAGAAGTGAGTTTTATAGGTTTAAAATTTTGGTTTTTCACTCAGACAACCATTATGTTATTAGATTTTTGTAGAAATATGACTTGTAATTGATAAGCTAAAATTAAACCTAGGCATAGGACAATAAGAATCAATAAGTGTGAGTAAGGAAGGGTTTTAAGAAGAAAATGAACTAGCATTATGATATCTCTTATTTAGGTCTAATGTGGGATCAAGTAAGGGGTGTCATAAGAATAAACAAAAACACATGCATCACTACATTCATCAAAAATACATTAGACAGTCAAAAGCATAACTCACTGCATTCTTTCATTTTTTGAAACGTAAGAACTAATATGTATATCATTTATCCATTCACCAGTATCACTAAATTTATTCACCCATACCTATTTAAGTAGGCATGGAGTCAATAGATATGTATCTATCCATTTATGGCATTTTCACATCAAATCATTTAGTCACCACATTCATTCATTAGAGTCATCTCATTCATCACCTTAAAGTTTCTATGCTTATTCATCTAAGATAGAATAAAGTGCATCTATCCCTTCAAGCGAAAACTAGGTTACCACATCTAATCATAAGGCATGTTCACATATTTGCACATGTATCAACTTGTTCACAAACCTATATTAAATAGGCAATAATGTATCTAGCATTAGTATGTACACATGTATTATACATAAAGTTTAGCATATTCATAAAAAATAATCAAGTGCAAAACATTCATTAGGTTTACATGCATCAGTGCGAACTTGCATACATTATCATTCATCATTTGTCATAAGTATCTTATCCAAACATCAGTTACATCTCATGGCTTAGGACCACAAAGGATAAGTAACATAAATGTACATATCATCTAGGATAGAGTTATATTCATTCACACATCATATAAATGATTCATTCATTTACCTAAGAACTAAGCACAAACTTACCCATGCAAGGCACTACATTCATATATGTTCAAATCAATTCACACATGCATATCTCTTAGTCACATAGTTTATGCACATAAAATACACACTCAGATACATTTAAAAGAAAATCAAGTACACACATGCATAGGTAATAAGTAGCCATATACATTTATCACTTTTTATGCACTTAGAAACATTTAAGCCTCTAGCTCATAAGTGAGTCATGCAATTACATCACATAAAACATATATGCACATGATGTCACACCAATACTTATGTGATATTAATATCATTAACACTAGATATGGTTCAAACCATTTCTTTATGCTTATCACTAGATTTGTTTCAATCAAATTTTACCTCTTCCAAACTCATCACCAAATTCAGTTCGATCAACTTTTAGCTTTTTTAGACCCATCAGCAAATTTAGTTTGGTTAACTTTTAGCTCTTTTAAACACATTGCTAGATTTAGTTCAGTCAACTTTTAACTCTTTAAGACCTATCACTAGATTCAGTTTAATCAACTTTCAAATCTTTTAGACCCATCATCAGATCTGGTTTAGTCAACTTTCAGCTCTTTTAGACACATCACAAAATTAAGTTTAGTCTACTTTCAACTCTTTCAAACCCTATCACTAAATTTAGTTTTGACAACTTTAAGCTATTTTAGACTGATCAACAGATTTGGTTGAATCAACTTTTAACTCTTAGTTCGATTAACTTTTAGCTTATTTAGACCCATCACCAAATTTGGTTTGATCAACTTTTAACTCTTTTAGACTTATCACTAGATTCTATTTGGTCAACTTTTAGTTCTTTTAAACCCATCACAAAATTCTCTTTGATCAATTTTTAGCTCTTTTAAACCCATCACTTGATTTATTTTGGTCAACTTTTAGTCTTTTTACACTTATCACTAGATTTAGTTTCGACAACTTTTAGCTTTTTCAAACTCATCACCAAATTTAGTTTGGTCCATCTACAATTTGCAAACTTAAAGGCAAACAAGCACTCATATTTGGTGTAGTTAATCTTCACTTAGAGGCAAATAGGCACCCAATTTTGGTGTTGTTTTCTTTAACTTTAACATATAGAAATTCCTTTAAATGTAAGTAAACTCTCACATTCGATATAGCTTATCTTAACTTGGAGGTAAATAGGCACCATTATTTAATGTAGTTTATCTTACTTTAATATTTTGATCTTCATTGAAGGTAAGCAAGCATCTGTATTCAATGTAGCTTACTTTTAGACTTTATCTATCAGGAAACTTTAGAAGAAAAGTGCATTTAAATCTAGTTGGATTTTCACTTCACTTGAAGGCAAGCATGTACTTGTATTTAGTATAGTTTATCTTTACAATATTAATCTTTTTCGAAGGGAACATACAATTTAGGTCTAACTAGTTTTTGCTTTGATTTAGAGGCAAGTATTCTATAATACCCGTAAATCAAAGTTACATGAAAAGTACCTCTAAGGCCTAAAAAGTGTGCCTAAGAAGCCGAGACACCTTACAAGTCCCGAGAAAGGGTATACTAGTCATGAAACTTTGATAGGCTAGAAAATGGGGCAAATGAATTAATTTAAAGATTTAGCAGAACCAATAATTTATTTTATGCTATAACTTAGTGAATCATAGCCTTAGATGGACTTAGGCAGGAAATGATCCAGGATATGCTTGGACAGACCTAAAAACATCATACCCTGAAGGTCAAAAATTTCACTGAGTTCATTAGTGATGGAATTTTAATTTTCTAAGGTCGTTCGGTAATTTTTCAAAATTTCTCAATTTTTTGAGGAATTAGTTAACTGACTTGCCGATGAAATTTTTATGTGAGATTTCACAAGCTTGTAAATAGGCCTAATCAAGGATTTTTAGAATAGATATAATGATTTTTGGAAGCTTGAATGAAGTTTTAAAAATTTTCAAAGTTACAACTGAAAAATTGAGGTTTATTGGGAAGCTCAGGTGCCACTTGTCACCACTTAAGGCACTCACTCATCACTATAAATACTTCTTTTAGCCACATGGACTTCCATTTGCCAACTCACCACCATCTCTACTCACTTACACCATTTCTTCCTCTCCCTTGGTTGATGACACCTTTACATATTCTCCTTCATTTTTGCCACTAACCACTACCATTTCACTTCTATTGCTCTACTAAAAATCACCACAATCAAGTGGGAATTGATCTCTAAAGCCCTTAATCTCCATCTCTATTCAAGGAAGTTGAGAAAATTCACCAAAAATTAAGTTATTTGTGTAAGGTGGCCTAAAATTCAAAAATAGTGTAAGTGAATCTTTCTTCCTTTTTATTTTAGTTTCTAGTGGTCTTCTTAATTCTAAAACTAGCCGTGTTTTTAGATTTTCAATTGGAGCTTGGTATTAATTTCCTCAGCAGGGAATTTCATTTTGTATGCATAAGGAGTAATCAAGGAGAACAAGGGAATTAAAGCTTCTAAGTTGTAAGGAAGGAGTTAAATTTATTATAGGTATGTTAATTTGGTATAATAGAAACATGCCATGATGTGTGTGAATGTAATTTGTCATATAAATGTATAAAGAAATAGTGATTTGATTATGTAATGGCATAGGAATGTTTATATAGGCATGTATAGCATCCTTTGTATGTGATTATGATGAATGGGATATGAATTTAAGGAGGAAAATGAATGTAAGGTCATAGACTCATTTTGGCCGAGAGGTATGTTTGGCTTGGCATGTCATGTAAATGATGTTATGGCAAGTGTCTATGGTGAAGATGATGGGAATTGTTATTTATGGCATGAATATAGATGATAGGTATGTGTAATTAGTGGAAAAAAATGCATGTGAGTGCATGATTATGATGTGGCTGAGAGGTGTGTGCATAATGGAATACTTGATTTTGATAGCAATGTGAGGCTAATATTGTTACCTTATTAGATTGAATTGAATGAGGTAATATGTTGCCTATAATGGCATGTTAACATGGTTTGAAATGCCATGAGGGAATGCCTGATGAATAGGGGAAATTGACCTATAATAGTGTTCCTAAAAATAAAATGGACCAATAAATGTGTAATGGAAAATGAACATGTAGAAATGACTTTTGATAGGGACATGACATGGACATGAAAAATGACTTATGACAATGGCATGAAATGGATGTAAAAGGACCTATAACTATCTAGTATAAAAATAGACCTATAATTGTCTAGTATAAAAAGCAATCCATAACTATTCGATTGAAAATAGATTGAGGAAAATAATTCATAACTGTGCATCAATCACCTAGAAATAAATTAAGCAAATGATCACTAATGGAATAAAAATAATTAAGAGATAGTAAATCCATTAGCTAGACACCTATTGGATGGGTTGACCAATCAACTAGGTGTTTATGGCTATTAGAGGTACTAGTCCTCTAGGCCTTTACCAATATGATAACATAGACAGGTGCAGCCACTGAAGTCCTAGTGGTTAGGCCATAACTCTAGGTCGATATAGTAATTGAGGTTTACCAGCAAAGCTATTACATAATTTAATGTTGATATTTTAGTCAAGTACAAGCAAATCCCTATTTTCATACCAGGTAGGTGCAGCCACTGAGGTCTACAAGCTAAGCCATTGCATTATAATGGATTAATGATACAATGATATGATGACATTTTTATTTGTCTAGTACTAGGGAGCTCTAGGTCTTACTATTAGACTAGGTCAGTGCAATGACTGAAGTTCACTAGTTAAGCCACTGCACTAGGTCAGTGTAGAGACCGAGGTCCAAAATATGGGCCACTGCTTAGTATCTATTTCCCTTTTTTCTAGTGTTTATAAGCGTAGTCTAGCCAATTGGACTTGTGTAATAAATTAAATAATGAATAATGACATACAGTAATAATAAGAATTATGATAAATTAAATAGTGGCATTAGATTGATTAAAATAATAATGAGACCAGTGAATAAAATAATATTATTTTTATAGCATGGACATTATATGATGTATTTTGCACTCATGATATGTGTGACATGTATGTATGCTTGCATTGACATGGTTTTATTATATCAAATTCACCACTGAGTTTTATACTCAGCATATCTGTGTTCCGGTGCATAGGTAATAGAAGATAGTAGTCTAACCTCTATAGATTTTGTAGTATAGTGATGACAATAGTTAATGGTATATTTTTGGTAATTTTGGGGATTTATTAGTATGCACTCATGTAAATACTGTGGTTTTAGGCTTAAATAGCTTAGATGCTGCGAGTGTCTGTAAAATTTTAAGCTTTAAACTGTGGATTGTATAAAGGCCATTTATCTGAATGGTTTTCTTTTCTATGATTTGATGATTATGGGCTTGAGGCCCTATAACACATATGATCTAAAGCTCCATGAACTATGCCACAAGGCTTAAGATGTGCGTCAGGGTTGTCAGGTCACTAGCACATAGAACGAGGTAGTGGCACTCGTCATGATACTTCAAGGGGCTATAAAATGATGAAAAAGGCAAAATAAAAAAATTTAGTAGAACCAATAATTTAAATTAAGCAGTAAGGAATGTATCTGTGCAATAAAAAATTTTGGGGTGGGACTGACCCAAGAGGTGCCCAGATGGAACTCGAAAATATCGGACCCTGAAACTCAAAAATTCCACTAAGTCTATTGGTGAAAGAATTTTTAAAATTGGAGGTCATTTGCAAATTTTTGAAATTTTAGGGGTTGGCACACAAATCGAGATAATTCAAAAATGTCTTATCGATGGAATCTAGCCATGAAAATTTATGGGTAGCTAGAGGGAATTAAATTAGGAATTTTAAAATAAATGGAATAATTTTCTGAGATTCGAGCTAATTTTAATGAATTTTTAAAGTTCCCTAAAAAATTAGGATAATTCGAGAATGTTCGGGACCACCTATGACATGGCAATGTGGGCCCCACACCATGCCAAATGTCCATATAGGCTACCAAATGGTATTTGGCCAAAGACAAGTGGAATTCCACTTGTTTGAGCTAAAGCCATTTTTTCCCATTCTAGCCTGTTGTCGACGCCATAGCTCCACCAAAATCCCTACAACTTTCTCTTCTGGCCACCATTTAAGCTAATTTTAGTTCTTAAAAATCCTTCTATATGTCAAGCATCACTGGGAATAAGAATCACATCAAAAGCAATAGCCAATTGTGAGATAAAATTCAAGGAAGGGGACAGGGAGAGTAAGGCGAGTTTTGAGAATTTCCTCCCTTTCCATCCTTCTTTTTGGCTACTAAATTATGCTAGGAGGTACCTAAGACTTGTGTATAGTTGTATTTGATATATTGGTTGCCATTAGAGGCCAAATTAGAGCTTACAAAGGGGAGAGGAGATTACCATGGCAGGCTGGCAGTGTGTGTACTTGAGGAGTTTTCACCCTTTTCATCAAAGGTATGTGGACTTCAGCCTTTTTCTTATGATTTTGAGAATATTGGGTAGTTCATAATCACTTAGGAGGGCTAGAAAGTCACCATTAAGAGTGGTTATGTCCTTAAAAATACTAATTTCCTTGTGTCTTTGCTAGAATTTAGCTTGTCATTATGAGTAAGTGTGTGATCTCCTTCAGCTTGCCGGAATTTATGGCTATTTGTGGTGAGTCATTGGAAACTCTTGCTATCTATGTTGACTTGGGATAGTAATTGCCATGTTAGGTGGGAGTAAAGGGTGAATTTGGGTAAAGAAATGTTATGGAGTGTAAATTTTATGTGTGTACCCATAGGCTATTTAATGCAAATTGACTAAACTTTTATGCGTGCCTTGGTGAATTGGGTTAATTTGAGGTGTGTTTGTATGCAATTGGGTTTATGGCATGTGAAAAAAAAGTAATTAAGTGTAAAGGATAGAAATTTGGCTTATCCCTTACAAGTACTCAAGATAATTGGCATGTGTTGATGGTTAATGCTTTAAATTCACTAATGGTACAAAGTATGTTAGTGTGGATTGTTATTATATTGAATGTGGTTAGGGAATTAAACAAATGTAAAAGCTAGAATTACAATGATTTACATATGAATTTAAGCCTTGAGAGGGTAAGGAAACATTAAAGCAACTAACAAGTCAAGCATGAAGTAAGAACATAAAAGAAAAAGTTTAAGTGTGCCTTTGGAAGGCTAGTAATAGATCTTGTAAATAGCCATGGAATTAACCCATTTCAAGGTCTCGAATGGCCATAAATTGGCCATGGACTTAGCCCAGTAAAGTGGCCCTACGCTTAGAAAAACAATCTTAAAAGAACCTTGAAAATTGAGTCAAATTTGGACTTAAAACAGTCTCAAAAGTTCAGTTCCAAAGATGGTCGAAATGACCTTTAACTGTCCAGTGGACCTCTACCTGAACCAAAAATGCCATTAGATAGCAAAAATTATTTTCTTCAAGTAAAAATACCACAAAAATTCATGATAGATGATAGTATAATTTAGCAACTAGAAACTTGAAAATTTTTCTGAGATTTTACTTGGTAAAGCCAAAAAGTAACCGTATCAATCTGAATAAAATTTTAAACTGTTTGATAAAAATTTTAATTTTCTATTTTTGTGATCTAAATATTATAAAAATGTTTTTAGTCAATAAATTACATTAAAATTAATTAATTTGGCCCATTGGTTAGAGACCCATTAGATGGGTTGACCGATCAACTTAGGGTTTTGCAGCTGCTAGTTCCTCTAGTGACTGGAGAGTTCCACGGACTGATCTCTATTATGTCACCTAGTTTTAGGAGTATTTCTTATTGACTGTAGAGGTCTACAGACTGATCTCTATCATGTCACCCAATTATACATGATTGATTGTGGCTAGGGAGGCCTACAGGCTAATCTCTATTATGTCACACAGTATTTTATTGTGTCTAGAGAGGCTATGGCTGATCTCCATTATGGCACACAGGCCGGTGCAATGGAATAAGTCTAAAATAGGGACCACTGCACCAAATGTTTCCCTCTAGATCTAGTGTTTTAAAGTGTTCTCTCTCTAGTTAGGCCAATAAAATAAATTAATTGATAAGCAGATTAAGCATTAAGCATAAAGTCATGAGATTAAATTGAAGGATTCCTTTAGCAGATAATGAGGGGATAATTAGAAAGGTAATTTGGTCATTTTCCATATACAAGTGAATGGTAAAAAATTATGGAAGGTGTGCTTATTTACAATGGTAAGATGGGTTCCAAATGTTCTATTGACATTAAAAACATATATTTTAGGCATTAAAATATCTTAGGGGCATTTTAGTAATTTGGCATATTATTGAATAATTAAGGCATTTAGTTAAGTAATTCATACTTTAAACTGCAGAGGTAAGCTAGTAACAACATATTAGGATTAAACTACTTAAGTTCACCACTGAGTATCTCATATACTAGGTGTACCTATTTTGGTGCCCAGGTACACAGCAGTAGGAACCTGCCAAGTAGACTGCGATGACCATAGTTCAAAAGACACAAGAGAAGGTTGAATGTAATTATTGTATATTTTATCACCCATGTACTTAGGTAGAAGTTAAACAATACTTATATCTAAATTGTCGATTTGTGTTGACACCTCACCTTTGACATGTGATGATAGCCAGAGATAAACTCTCAAGTATGGCACAAAGTCATCAAGAGATAGGTCCACACGGACCTATTAAACCATGTTTGCATGGACTAACCATGTGAATAGGCCAAAGTCCAGTCCACGAAGACCACAGACCAGCATACCAAAAAGCCTAGTTCATGCGAACTAGTACAGATAAGTCCACACAGACTTGCTGACAGAAAAAGCACTCCGGAGGAAAAATCCTGCCTATTCAGTCCAAAAGCTAGAATTTTTTAAAGATTGGGACTCTTTTCTAGAAAAAATTAGGAAAACCTAAAGGGATTAAGTATAAATACTTCTCTACATCAATAGAGAAGGAGAGGCTGAAAAATTACAATTGAAAATACACCTTAAAATGGTAGAAAACATTTAGGAGGTTAGAGAGCTTGAACTAGGAGCAGCTCAAACCATCTTCACCTAAACCTTGAGAATTTTGTGCTATTATTTGAAGAGACTTCTTGTTCAGGTAATATCTAAGGTCTATTAAAGATTCCTTGATATCTTATAGGCCTATGAGCTCTGAAATTGATGTACAAGTGAGGTGGTACATTGTTATCCCCACTTTTATTCATGAAGAGTAGGCCATCATAGTGATATATACGATGTGGAATTGATTCTTATAGCCAATGTTAAGTATGTTGTATGATTCAAATGATTATCATATGAATCTAATCATATGCATGATTAGGTCCGTACGGACTTAGATTCTTTAGTCACAAGCATGATAGGTTGGTCTGCATGGCCTTTTTTCTTTTATGTCAATATGGCAAGTTGGTATGTATAGACCTATATCTAGTAAACATGATTTTGTATGTTAATGTACTTTATTATGTGTTAGTTGATAGATGTGAATCAGTATACTCATACATTAATATTAAAGGTATATAATTATATGCATGGGATTGAAAGATAGTTCGCATAGACCCCCTATCACAAGGGCTATACGTCTGCACGAACTTATGCATGATGAATTATATGATTGCTTTTCAGAACATGCTCTGCTCATATAAATAATATCCCTTAATTCATTTGTCCTAGATATTTTCATATTTTGTTTATCATGTGTCAATGCTTATATAACCTTGATCTAACCTCATTTGGATTTATTGTTCTTTGAGTTGTCAATTGAGTTCCCTTATTTGATTGAAAGTTGGAATGGACTTAACCCTCCCTGGAGATGGTTTGCATGGACTCATAATAGATCTCCTTCATATCTGTATGGACTAGGCAATGCAG
>CANXYI010037408.1:0-11789 GCA_948208565.1 Hura crepitans
AAACTACTAAAATAAAATTTACTAGGAAATACAAGTTTAATACTGGGAGTTGCCATGTGGAATAACATGTAGGTGAAGGAATATTTCAAAAGTGATATGTGGGTCTGATACATTATCCCTCTATAGAGAATAAGCATCATATCAGTATATGCCAATGTCACCAAACTACCCAAATAACCTAATCGATAATTGATATATGGTGACGTGGCATTTATTCTCTATGGAGCAATAATGTGTTAGACCTACAATGTTGCTTCTATAATGTTCATTCACTTACATGTCATTCCATGTGGAAACTCCCGGCATTAAACTTGTATTTCTAGATAAATTTTACTTTTTATGTAAGTCAATAGTAGTTTGTATATATTTGGGTTACAAAAAATTTTGTTGTGACATAGTGATATAATGGTCAAAGTTTGATGACAATTTCTGTAATTCACTCAAAAAATCTATCTTTGTGATTATTAATGTTGTTTATTAATAATTAATGTATAACTGATATTATTGACTTTTTTATGAGAAAAAAAATAATGAGTTGAAACATGTATTAAAAAGATGAGAAAAAGGATACCATTGTTTAACATATCAAAGACATGTAAAAACTTGAATATGTAAAGGATTTTCCAATATGCATAATAAGTTGAGTATAGTATCTAAAAATGATAAAAATAATATTATTGATTAACATGAAAATGATTTGTATAGACCTAAAAATATAAAAGAATTTTTAATGTGCATAAGAAGTGATAGAATTTTAGGGAAAAGGTATTAGTTTACTCCTAAAATTTGTTTTAAAGCTCAATTTTGCCCCTCAAGTTATTTTTAAAGCAAAAATGCCCCTATAGTTATTAAAGTAGTGTTAAAATATCTTTGTTAATATTAGAGAATAAGGGCATTTTAGCACAATTTTTAACAACTATAAGGGTATTTTTGCACCATTTTCAATAACTATAGGGACATTTTAGCATTATTTTAAATAACTATAAGGGCATTTTTGCTCTAAAAATAACTCGAAGGGCAAAATAAAGCTCTGAGACAAATGCTAGGGGGTAAAATAGTACCTTTTTCCAAATTTTTATGTATGGCATTTATTAAGTTATGGCTGAAAATTTATATCGATGTAAATGTTATGAAATTCTATTTTTAATAGATATAGAAGATAAAAATAGAGAAAAAAAAGGAGCTATAATATATACACAGTGAAAAAAGGAATAGAAAAAAAGAAGTGAAATGTGACATAAATGAACAACATGTAAGTTTATATTGATATGCAAATATTCTGAGAGAAATAAAAAAGGGAACGTGAAAACAATTAATAGCCTAAATTTTGCCTAGACATAAACCAGAGACATCATATAGTTTGGCACATTAAATAGGGGACATATAATTTAGCATATCTGTAACCATTCATAGTTTTTGATTTTTTTGGTTAAACGTTCATATTTTTTAATTGATAGCACAAGTAGGCCCCAACTTGATAGTGGATGACGTATACAGTAAAAGAGGGCATTCGAATGGTGTCGCAGCCTTTGATAGTTGGCGTAAGGCAACATCTAAAAGAAGGTGTTGTAGCTTTTGACAATTGGCATAAGATGGCATTTAAAAGAAAATGACATAGTCTAGTCCCGTTATCTAGGTCCTAGAGTTTAATCTTAAGAAGATTTGGACATATAGTGAAAAAAAATTGATATAATTAATTTGTTGTATCAATAATAAATTAAGTTGATCTATTAAATATGTAATTAAGTGAATGAAATTTGATTTCATATCAAACTTAGTTAATATGTTAATTGATACATTAAAATTGTAATTAATCATATTTTCATAGTAAATATAAGATTATCACAATTATTAGTAACTATTAAAAATTTGATGTTAAACGAATTTTTAAATTAATATGCAGGAAAGTAAATGTATAAGTATTTAAAAGTTAAATATTTATAAAAAATAAAGTAAATATCATAGAAATATGCAACTATTGGAACAAATGAAATTTAATGTAATAAAATGTATTATTAGAATAATGAGAATTAATATGTAAATTTGTCAAACAAAATGTGTTCATGGATGAATGTTAGAACTTTATCTAATGAGTTATGTTTATAGTGTGTATGACATTAATAGAAGTTGTTTTATTGAATGACTTATCAAAAGTTGTTCTTATTAAAGTGAACACCACTACGCAAATATGCTTAGCATGTTTGGAATTTTTAAGCATGCAGGTGACATACTGGATGGACATAAGACTGAAGAAATGATTTGCAATAGGAGATTTAGAGTCACATCAATATGTTATTCTTATCATCTTGTATTAAAATTCTATTAAGCATTTGAATATATATTAGACATGTATAAATAATATGTAATTTAAAGATATATATTTATTGTTTTGAGACTATATTATATGGATGAATATAATTGATGAAATGAGTATGATTAATTTAAGTATATATATAGGATCCACTTATGAAATATATAATTGAAATAGAAAAAATATATGTTTTTTTATGAAATAAAAGATTGAAATTATGAGAGTCTTAAGGTAGATGATTGATTTATAAACATGCTGAGATGATATCTAATTGGATATATTAATAAGTAAATGTATGCAGGACATTTTCAAGGTATTGAATTATACAGGTTGTGATATGAAGGATGAAGTTTTATAGTAAAAGTTTGAAAGATAAATTTTAAGTGTGTTATGCATAGGATATAACGCTCTGTAATTTGATTTAAAGAAGGATCGATTAGGGGTGTTACACTAATTATCGAATAAGAAAATAACTTAAAAGGTAGTTTATGACTTTTAAAAACAAAATAAGATTGAACAAGGAATGTTGACTAGATGAACTTGAAATAAACTCATATTTTATTACTCTTTAAATAGTTGGTGCATTGTTCTAACTATGCATGCCAAGTAAAAAGAGAGGCAGAATGGGCTTGAGTTGTGGAATTGCAAGTAGACAAGGTAGAAATAGAATATAGGTTATTATCACTTTGTCTTTGGTATATGATTTCCTTTGTTGCCAAATCCTTAATAAAAAAATGATCAAGATAAAATTCCAAAGAAACTTGATTAAATCTAGCAAATTAATTTCCAAATGATAAATTTTGTTTAGCACTTGGAACATGTAAAATATCATGTAAAGAAAACTTATGATCATTAAAAGAGATATAAAAGTGACCAATATTAGATATGATTAATTTGGAACCATTACCTAATATGACTCTTTTAAGGCTATTATATTTCAGGATGGATAACTAAGATATCAAGATTAGTAGTTAAATGATGTGAAGTGCCATCAACCATGGCTATGTTTGCTAGCATCAACTCTTACCAAATTTAAGGATAGCTTATTAGAAACTTGGGTTGAATTATTCTCCTTTAACTAGTATATACTCTAGCCATCTAGTCATTGCCATTACAATTATGACACACAATAGTTAGTATATCTAAGGTGCTTATTGAGATTATGAAGAATATTTTACTAATACCTTCTACCTTGAAAGGATAAAGAGGATTAATAATTATTTCTCTTTCATTCTTTGCCTTTTCTTCCTCTTTTATAACCTCGGCTATTTTGATTATTTAAGAATTTGAAAATGGACAAAATGGATGAATTATAGTATTCCTTTCCTTATGTTTTAAATACCTTTCTTTAGTCAAAAGCATGCTATATAGATTATTACAATCAAAATCATTAGTTTGACATTCAAGCATTTTAAAAAATAAACTATAAGCTGGTCCAAGATAGCAACAACAAACTCAATTAATTCTTTATTTGGAACTAGATCCTATAACATAGCAAGCTGATCTTAAGCCTTTTGATATACAATACATATCCTCAAATTGATGAACTTTTGTATCTTCAAATTATGTAATTCTACACATATTTCATTGATATGAGCTTTTGATTTGGATGTATAGGTGGAAATTAATTTATTACATGTTGAGTGAGTTGTAGTAGCTCTAACTAGTTGAGGCAGTGTGAGTGGCAATCAAAAGTCACCACTCAATTTAGATCGAGAATTATTATAATTGCATAAGTGTTTTAACCCAAGATAGGGACTAATATACACCAATCTTTATAGAACTAATTTCATTAGTATCATATATATAAAACATGTTTATGGGCAAATTTATTTTGTTTTAATAATGAAGATACTATATTATGATTGTTTAATGTCAATAAAACATTTTTTTCACCATAAAACATGCATGAAAACAAGATTAAAGTATGTAAATCAGGGGAAAAATAAATTTATCATAGCAGACTATTATTTTTCAATAATTATGCAAATTCAAGGACAAAGAATCATGTCATGCAATTGATTTGAATTCATAATTTACCCTTAAATATTACCAAGAATATTGTTATGAAACCAAGTGAAAAAGACTCAAAAGTATTGGACATTGAAGATCACCTTTAAAATGATACAAATATGATTGATTTTCACTCGAACACTTAAAAAAAGCTTTTTAATCCTCAATGTTCTCCCAAAACTCTTAAGTGATTTCAGTTTAGAATATCTCTTTATTGCTTTTTCTAGCTCTCTTGTGCTTTTTGTTGAGGCGTATTGTTATGTGTGAGGAGGATAGGTATTTATTACCTTAAAAACTTAATTGAGGAAGGCTCAACATTGTCAAAGTAGAAGTAATAGGCCAACCTTAACTTGTAAGAGTCAAAAATATTTTTTTAAAGTAATAATCCTTTTTCTTTGGGAATCTAAGCTCATTTACAAATCTTGAAATTGTATAGTTTATTACATTTACATGCACACGGTACATCAAAAAGCTATAGAGAAGTTCTTACTTTTACATGGATTTTTTTCAAAACATGCTAAAAATGTTTGTGTAATAGTTTAGTTCAATTGCGATACTTAGACAAACTTTTGGGCACTTAAAAACCCCACTTTCCTATTTTGACCAAATTTAAGTCCATTTTCAATCCCTTAAATCTCCCTAAACTCCTATTTAATGCCTAAGAAGTAATAGAACTACTTTTACAATCTAGCCCTTATAAGGCAACCTTGATTTTTTCAACATTCGTTCCACTAGAAACCTTTTTCCTTGAAGAGTTGTTGTAGCTATTATCATTAGGCAATCATAAAATAAGATGCCAAAATCCAATGCTTATAAGTAAGATCATTTAGAAACTAAAGCAATGATACGACAAAATACAATATGATCTTACCATTTCTAAAGCTTGAATGCAAGATTTGGTGTGTCATCTTCAAGAAATAAAGAAAGAACTGATTTAATTTGATCTAAATGATGTTTTAAACCATAGATGTCACCATAGAGGAACTATATTTTCCACAAGAGAAAATATTGATGAGGTGAGCTTTACTATTAATAGAGAAATATTTAGAAAAGTAGAGAACATTATCGAGACTGATATAGCTACAGCAATAATTAAAAACTAATTTCCAATGGTGGAATTGCTCAATTCAAAAAATAGCTATTTATAATTTTGTATTAATAAAATGCATCTTTAGATTCCTGAACTATAATGATATCTATTATTGAATCTCTTTACTAATTTTGTTGACATTTATTCCAAATATTATTAGATGTTATATTTTAAAGTCTCTTTGTGAAATTACATATTTTATTAAATCATGTGAGTCAAAGCCATACTGACGCATGACAAAAAAATTAAAAAATTTAATTTAAAATTTCTTTAAAGAAAAAAGAAAATTAAATAAAGGACAAAACACACCGTTCATGTTTCTATTTCTTATTCCCTCATCCACTCCTCTCTCTCTCTCTCTCTTACATCTCTCTCTCACCACATCATAAATTCTAAAGAATCAAGACCAAGGTCAATCTCCAAATTCTACATATAATTAGCAAAATTTCTACAAAAATCTTGAGCAATTGTGCTATTTTCTAACAATCAATGGTAAAATTCCAAAGAATCAATGGTAGCTTATTCTACTACAATAGGTTTAACACTTTTTTAGCTAAAGCTAGAAAAGAATTAGAGAAAATGATCTCTCTTCGAGCAAGCTTCTAATGCTTAACAAGCTGATCGAGTTATCAAATTTTTGTTACACATTTTAACTTCACTTTTTGTTTCATTATCATACAAATTTAAAATTTTTTCTATTAATTTTCTCTTTAACTTTTTTTATTTTTTTTATTTCTCTTAATTATTTTGATTCTTCTAATTGTTACTTTAATTTTTCTATTTCTCATCTTTTTCAAATTGTTATTGTTAGCTTTCTCTTTGGTTTCAAATCTTTTTGAATAAAATGTTTTTGATCTGTATCATTTGTATAACTCTATTTTAAGGGTTTGTTTTTATTTATTTATTTTAAGAAGGATTACTTTTCTTAGATTTCTCATTCTTACTAAGTTTGAAGTTGTAGCAAAGTATTCATGGCAGTTGGGTTGAAGGAGAAAAAGGGGGAGAGAGATGCATTTTGAAGCTAAAACGATGTGTTTTATGAATTATATTTCTTCTTTTTTTAATTTTCTTTTTCTTTTTTAGAAAAATTGAAATAAAATTTTCATATTTTTTTTCCATGTGTCAATATGGCTTTGACTCATATGATTTTAACAAAACAAAAGTTCATGGAAGGATTTTAGAATATAGCATATAACAGTATAAAAATTTAATATAAAAAATTTTAATAGAGGGACTCAATAAAAAAATTTGTAATGCCTTAAAATCTCAGTATTGAGAATAGAAGAAGTTTGACTTCACAATTTTGCATATTAACCCATTAGCGGGTTAATGTGTATAAGTCTAACTTTATTTAGTTTTTCATACTAACCCACTATCGAGTTAATGTTATTAATTGAAAAGTTGAAATAATGAAAAAGATTTTTATGGCAGTGTACTAACAGTGTTCTTGAGACTCGAGTCACACTAATGCTATAGAATGGAAGTTATCATGTTAGAGTGTGGAAGTCTAACATTATAGTTTTGCATATTAACCCACAGACGAGTTAATAGATAATTAGGGATTTTCTTGAAGCTCCCTAATACATAACATTAACCCCCTTATGGGTTAATGTGTAAAATTCTATCTTCTATGTTTTTGTATGTTAAACGACAATCAGGTTAAGGCAATTACTAGAATGAGTTGAACATCAGGTAAAGATAAAAATAGCGATATTAATCGAATTTTCTTAATTTTCAAGCATAAATTTTTTGAGGCTCTTAAGGAATGATGTGTATGATTATTTGGGACCATGATGAGTAATAAATTGATGCTAGAATGGATGAACAAGAATAAATAAAAGATTAAAGCAAGAAAATGAAGAATTTTTGCTCATACTTTAATGTGGGCCCTTGGATCTCTTTTTAAAATTTAATCCTTGCTATTGATTACTGGTATAAAAACCCATTTTCTAGCTGCCATTCTTTTCTTCATTTTCTCTTTTTCACATAAAAAGAAAATAAGCCATTTTTAGAGCTTTCAAGCTTTTTTTCTCCAAATTTCTACCAAACCTCACTCCAAATCAACCCTTTATGGTGTGATTCAGCTTTTACATGCTCTGAACATCATATTTGAAGACTTAGTTGAAGAAATTTGGAAGAAATTCGGATGGGTTATACGTGGGTGAATAGTAATTTGAAATCAGGTAAGTGTTTATTTTTTAGTTTTAATATTTTTAAGATATTTTGAGGTTTTAAAATAAGATATATTAAGTTGGATTTTAATTTGGATGCATCTTTGAATTTCTATGAATTTTTTAATATTGTGGATGAATATTGACCATGTAAAGGAAAAGGGTCTATTTTCAAGCTTTGATATTTTTCTAAGATGTGATGGGATGCTAATAAAGATTTATCAAGTTAATTTGAGAATTTGATGGCTATTTTAATTATTTTGAATTTTTTAAGGTTATGAATGAATAGTAATTGAATATTGCATGAGTAGCTATTTTGGGTGCTTTATAATTTTTAGGAATGCCATTTGATGGCAATTGAAGTTTTTTAAGATTAATTTTAAATTTGGAAGTGGATGAATTTTAATTAGAATTTTATATGCTTTTGAGGTTATGTTGAAGAGGAGATGAGTAAGAAGCAAGAGGAAAAGATTAGAGAAGATTTATAGATGTTCTAAAGAGTATTTTGATGCTATTCAATTAATTGTATCTCTTATAGTATGTGTGCCTATGATTTTGGGTTTGAAAAGTATGTGTTTAACACATAAAATGTGTATGTATGTTTCTTGTGATGTGTTGATGTTAATGAAATGTCAATGTGTTAAGAATTTGTATGGACATGTAATAAAGTGTTATGATAATCAATTAATGTTTTGAGTTACCTTTATTAAGGTGGTCGAATAGTTATATTTGTGTGACATAATGATGTTATGATCACTTATGTTACGTAAGTTATATTTAAGCATGGTTTTTATGTCAATGAAAATGATGAGATTATGATTATACATAATGCCATGATAATAAATTGGAAGGGTCATTTGAGTATATTCTTATTGTTATGAACCAACACTAATTCATATGGTTTGATGATGCTAATTTTGTTTATGACATGTATAATGGCTAATCAAGTAATAATTTTAATGATGAGTATATGAGGCTTGAATAATAATGTGTCTTGTTTAAAGTATGATATGATGCCTACCTATGTTAGCATAGTCGAATGATGTGATATCAAGTGCATGGTCTTGTTATTAATTTTGGGCTAGTGAAATGATGTGTATATTAACCATGAGATGTTAAGGTGGCCGAATGTATGTAGCTTATGTTTATGACATATAAGTGGGTGATTGTTTATGTACATACTTTGAGCCAGTGGAATTGAAACAATTTGTGTAAATTTAAATATGCCCTAACATGTACATATTATATGCATGTGTATGTTTATGCATAAATGGGCAATTATGATGATTAATGCTTATAATTCATGTTTAATGATGTTAGATAAGTCCATTGAGGCATTTAATAATGTTTGAATGATATGATTATGCATGATGCTATGACGTGGTATGCCCATAAATAGATGTATGTGTATATATGGACATGAAATAAGGTGCATGATGTACTTGAATGAGGTATATGAGTGCTTGAAGGCTTGATAACTGAATGGCCTTATGGTATACATATATATGTATGTGCTTTATATTAGGCACATTATGGATGGTACAAGATTATATGAATGTCAATGATTATGAGAACTTGTGATATTATGAGTAATGAGAAAGAATGTAATATTAATACATGTGTGATGGCTTGGCCGAACGACCTACATGCAATTATATATATGTGCATTTCATATAATGCATGAAATGGAAAATGTATGGAATGAATTTGATGTAAGTGTATAATATGTGTGTGTGTGTGTGTGTGTATGTGTGAATTGAATGTGTAAAATGAGAAAATGCAAAAATATGCATGTATGTTGGTATGGCTGAATGGTCTAGCATGATGGCCTTATTGTGATTGAGGCATATTAAGTGTAAAATATGATATTTTAAGAGCTTTTATGATGCATGAATCATATGCACATGAGATTTGCAATTTTATGCTTTGTGATGTAATTTTGGTCGAAGCATATGGTGTGCCATATTGCTTTGTGGTTTTATTTATGATAATATGTTAGTATAAACATATTATTCATATTATGATAAAAAGGCACATGTTATAAAGAGGAACATGAAAGAATAATCGCATAATGCATTTTAATGAGTATACGCTAAAAGATGGCTTTAATATGGCATTTGTCATGATTATAGCCTAATGGCCTATGCCATGTAATTGTGTGTACGTTGCATACTATGTATGCCATGAATAATGCATGATCATATGGATGGGAATGATCATGTGAACATGTAATGACGTGTAATATAATGAAAACTTATTTGAACATATATATGAACTATGGGCATGAAAAAGATGATATGATGATATGGATGGCATATGGTAATTGGGAAATACCATAATGCACAATGAGCTTATGATATGGCTGAATGGCCTAATATGGAAATTGATGGGTGCTTTAGGCATTCATTGAGTACTTATGACATAATAATGTCGATATAAGACAAGAATAGCCTAAAGTGATTAAAAGAGTAAAATACTTATGATAATGTCTATTATATATAAAAGATGGATATGTTGATGTGTTAATCAATTTACTTATGTTGCATAAAGGGTAATATAATAGGATTAACATAAATAGTGAAGAGCATTAGTTTTCCTCTAAGGGCATATGTTGACCAAATTAAAGATAAAATTTACTTGATCTACTTTAAGAATGAGAAACTTAAATAAACATGGTGAGTTAGCCCATACAATTAGACAACCTAGATTAGATAGGTTAGCTAGTCAACTAGGGAGTCATAGTAGTTGCTAGGGTAACCACGGGTACTTAAGTTAGCCTAAAGGCAATATTTAGCCTTCAGGCAACCATATTTGGCCTTCAAGCAATATTTGGCCTTTAGACAACCAAATTTGGCTTATGAGCAATATTTGGCCTTCGGGCAACCATATTCGACCTACGGGCAATATTTGGCCTTCAAGCAACATTTGGCATTCGGGCACCATTTGTGTCATTATCCAGTTTTGATATGTTGTCTTTTGGTATGGGCATAAAATGATGGATTTTAACTTGAAGATTCAAATAGGGGAAATTAAATAAAATTTTACATACATGTTAAATAGTGAGTTTATTAAAGATGTTAAAATGTGTACATACATATGAATGATCATTTATGTTCATTATGGAATGGAGAGTATGCATGAGGAATTCTTTTAAGTTATTATGAATGAATGTTGCAATGCCTATGTATGCTTATGATGAGTTATGTGTGATCATGTTATGAGATAAATTTTACATGATTGTGGCTTATGCATGATACACATGTGAGCTAAAATAAAAATCAAGGCATAATAATGATATTTGTAATCATTAGGTATATGAGTTTATTATGCTTATGTATAAGTTTTTGTGGTTGAATCATGCAAATTAAGAATATAGTTTCCTTTCATGTTTGTTCTATACTATGAGTCATGCATATTCAGATTCTTAATATTTGATAATATCTTATTTATATATGCCTCTTTATACATGTTGAATTATTGACTCATAACATAGTGGATAGTATACTATGAATGCTTATAATTTGAACTAATTAATATAAAATGAAAAAAAAAGAATGTGCCATACTATTCTAGATACACCACTAAGCTACAAAGCTTAGTGCATTGTTTGTTGTGATGCGTAAGTTCTATAAGACATAAGGCAAGAAGGATCTACAACAAGAAGTGGAAAAGAAAGTTGTATGAGAAGATATTAATGTACACAAGGATGTTTATATGGTTAATGTATGAACTTAGATAAAGATGTTTGTTAGCACTCATGTGTATTATGTAAGAATATTTGTAATATTATTATGGTTTTAGATCATGAACTATATATGAGTATTCTGAAATAAGAATTGTATAAAGATAGAGATATGTATTAAGTGACATTGTAAAATCTTATGTGGTTTGAGCTTTATATATATATATATATATATATATGATGCGTGATGAAATCTTTATTCATATGGGTTATGGATAAATAGTGGATATGTGTATGTTTATATTTATGGGTATATTGGATTGTGTACATCTGAGGAGTATTGATTACATGTTATATTTTTGGCATGTGTTGATGATTTATTAGAGTGATAAGAAAGATCTGGCACTAAGATGAGACATTTGGATGTTTTAGTAGTGTGTTTTATTATAGGTTTCTATTTGGGCTAGCGTACTCAAATAGCGGTTATGTTATTGGATTTTTGACACTAGGATCCCTAATAGT
>CANXYI010037415.1:0-10721 GCA_948208565.1 Hura crepitans
ATTACATTAAATTCACATACATAAAGTGTCAAAACTCCTAAATCCACCACTTCATGTCCTGCTTGGCTTCTTATTTGATGGAAACTTATCATCAAATACTAGGATTGTGAATAAGGGGTATAAACTTTCTAATAATATAAACTTTTAATCATTTGATTTTGTCAAAAATGGTGCATAACTTTTTTGTGATAATGTTTTTCCTCATACAATGCCTTGTTGACCTCTTATTGGGTTTGCTTTTATTTGTTTCATTCTATATTTTTAGCTACTCAAAGAGAAGGTGGAGAACATTGTGTGTGCTTTAGATCATGATCTGCAAGGAGCAGCTACTGCAGTTGCTACCATAATCACGGAGAAATGACAAAGTGTTGATTTAGTTTAGAGAATAAGCCTCTTAAATGCTGCTAAATTCCACTATTTTGATGCTTGGTTTCGAAAAAATTTCTTGTATATTGTTAGCTTATGGACGCTATTGTCTCTGTTTTAGGGTGTTCAAATGAGCAGCATGAATAAATGCCCAAAGATATATTCTGGCAAAAAGGTGTGATTAGTCTAAAAATCCTCTAATTTGCCAAATAACATGAAGTTAAACTTGATGAGTTAGAGCGACCGATTCATATGTATTATTTATGTCAATCGTTTTAACGATATGCATAATTTTTCAAATCAAGAAGTGCTATCTACCTTCTCATTTTTGCCTTTTCCATTTGTTGCATGATAAATATATATGAACTTTAATATATATATATATTAATTTACTTGAACATTTATCATATAGTGAATGGAAAAGGTAAAAGAAGAGGATGTATTTAGCATTTTTGATATTCTTTCACCATCTTTTGGTTTCAGCTCCTAACCTTTCAATTTATGTTTTTGGGTGTTCTTATTAAACCCCTCAGAATATAGACCTTTTTGGACTTTTATAGAACTGCAATTTAGGTGAAGGAATCAATAGAACAATTTGTACGAGGAAGAGTGGGTAAAAAATATATGTTGTTTACCTGAGTAAGCAAACGCGCGCACCAGGTTCTAAAAGTTTCTTGCCTCTGCTTGGCAAAAGTTGTACAGCACTTGGCCGATGATTGGTCAATGGTTAGATTCTTGTCTCGTCCTCATCCAATTTATGCGGATTACAAGGCTCTTTCAAATGACTTTCATTGATGAGATTATTCTTGCATTTAGTATGATTACTCTCTCCGTTTCATAATAATAAGTGCATTTTTTTTTACTTGTCTCAAAATATAAGGTATTTATTCTGTAAAAATATAAGTGTTTCTATTATTATGAGACAAGTAGCAAATGAATAGATGGATTCTTCATTTCTAAACAATTATGTAGTACGAAAATGTAAGAGATGAAGCCCTTGATTTTCTCCAACAAGTAAATGTTCGCGTATCATCGATTCCAGCTGTTCTAAATGTTCACTGAGTTAATAATAGCAAAACGAAGGCGTATGAAATACCTTGGAATTTGGATATTCCATTAAAATTTAAGTCACATAAATTTTTTGGATAAAAAAAAAATCAAGCATCATTTTTTTCTTTTAGCACAAATTCATCCTAAATTATCCCAGAAAAATCTAATGGCCTTTTTATTTATTTATTTATTTTTTGTTAACTTAGTTTTTAGATGTTTAAAATTATCATAAAAATATCATGGACACCCCCTGCGATATTTTGGGGGTTTTAGACTTTTTGCGACAAATGTAAGAATAAATTTATATTTTTTAGCAAAGAAACAATAACTTATATTTAGGGTTCGTAAAATTTCTATTTTTTTAAAAAATCGGCTTCATCTTATTTTTGGCATTTATATATAAATTCATGATCTAAACTTATTTTCTACGAGGCAAAATTAATTATTACATATTAAAAATTAAATTCATATAAATTGACTTAAAATTTAGTGGCAATAATATAATAATTAAAGTTGTGAAATTTTGAGTTTTTAACATACAAAAAAAAAAGAAAAGCTTTGCAGGTAAAAACAATGATATTTTTTAACTAATTTTAAAATAATCTGATTTAAATTAACAGTTTGAAAATAATTATGTTTGTTTTGGTTCCAGATAATAACAAGATGGCTCAACTAAAACTCTAAGATCTCATGGATTTTCATAATTTTTTCCCTTTTATTTGTATAAATCGAGTATTTATTTTTATATTTATGAAAGTAAATTATATGACGTTGAGAAATTTGGTACAGTTATTATATTATTCCAAATTTTCCCACCTAAAATAACAACAAAAATCAACCTGTAGGAACGCAGAAAAAACTGTATCAAAACTCGTTGAACCCTCCAACATTTTCCCTCTTTTCCATTAGCTCAAACGATCAAATAATAATAAAAACAAACGGCTCGTCTTTGGTGTCTTCTCCTCCCTTCCGCTCTCTCTCAGATCACCACGTCTCCTATACCATCCGATAATTTATATTTCCCCTTTTGGCCTCCATAACCGCCTCTTCATCCTCTTCAAAAACCCATCAACCACTTACCCCACTCTCTCACATTACTGAATTTCTGGGTTTTTTCTTTTTCCTTCCAATTTGTCGCTTTTCACTTTCAATTACAAAAACCCATTAAGCTTTCGATTCTCTAATGGTGACTGGTGGGTCCCACCAGCAAGACGGTGACAAGAACCGGGAGGCGGCAGCAACAACTGTTGTCTCTAGAGGAGGTGGGACCAGGTCATGGGGTACCGCTACTGTCTCCGGTCAATCGGTGTCCACTAGCGGCAGCGTTGGTTCACCTTCTAGCCGGAGCGAGCAGGCCATGGCTACGCCGGCCAGTGACAGCACTTTTCTTAGGCTGAATCATCTCGATATTCATGCTGATGATGCCGCTACACAAGATGCCGCTGGGTCTGTCTTCTCTTCTTGGATTTTGACCGTAACTTGTCTGAATTTTGTTATCATAATTGGTCTTGAGTGTTAAAATCTTGATTTTGCAATGCTGTGTATGTTTGAATTTCGAATTGGTCCATGAGATGGGGTATATGTTCGAGTCTATTGTTTGTTTGATATCTTATGAGCTTGAATTAGGAAGGACTAGTTATATTTTGTTATTTATTTTTTTATAGTAATTGCATGTTTGTTGGAAGGGGATGTCTAGTCTACGAAGCCTTAATTTGCTTGACATAGTAAATACTTTGGATGTAAATTGTAAATACTCATCTTTGGACGTGTTTACAGTATTAATTACTATACATGTTATGGCCTTTATGGATATTGATCATACCAGTGACTGGACATGAACTAAGATATGGTTTAAAAGATTAAGTGTTGTGCTTCTTGTTTTTATCAAGGGCGTAGATTACATTTCATTTGTATGTTCAACTGTTGAACCTTGTTTAATAACAGTAACAAGAAGAAAAAGAGAGGGCAACGTGCTACAGGAGCTGATAAGAGTGGTAGAGGACTCCGCCAGTTTAGCATGAAAGGTATTCGATTCATTTCTTCCTTCCTTGGTGAAATTGAGGAAATCATGTGGATGGTAGTTGTTATATCCTTGTTCCTTAAGATGGACCACTTTGTTGTATATGAATTTTCACCAACTTAGTCTTTAACTGTTTGGCCTTCTTTCCAGTGTGCGAAAAAGTGGAAAGTAAGGGAACAACGACTTACAATGAGGTAAGGTGGTTTAGCGTCTTGATCGAATGCTGGAAACTTATATAATACAATGCTCCTTGATTCATGGAGTCCCGTATAAAACTGTTTAGAGTTCAGTGCCTCGATTTAAAATACTACTCTATTACGTTATTACTGGTGCAGGCAATGAATCTGGTTCCATGAAAATTGTCCTCATGCACACCCTAATTCATGCATGAGTTGCCATCTACGGGTTAAAAAACACCTAGTAATTGCAGTAGGTGGAGTATGAAGAATGTTTCTCTGCAATATATTTCAGTGCTTCCAATATGTTGTGTTTCGGACATTATTAGAGGCATTTTTTTTTTCTCTTTTTAACATGTTTGATAAATAGAGCTTGGGCCTCTGGGTTTGAAAAATCAAAGCAAAAGGTTAATATAGCATAGCATATTGATTTCAGATTCTCTGGGGCATTTATTTACAGTTGGAGCTCTCAGGGGTTAGTGTTCCCTTGATTCATGGCTATGGGTAAAAGATTCTTAATTGTATTATCATAGATAGGATGAGAAAAAGTATATATATCAAATATCATAGGGTCTGTGGAGGTTTGTAATGGGATGCATAGGTCGATATTATGATTTTCTTAGGCTTGTTGGCTGTGTAATTTGATACTAGCCACTTCTGTGGGTTGATGGTGGAAAATATATCAGGGCAAGGAACTCTTCCATTCTGCTGTAGATATTGTACGGTGTGTAGGGAAGCGGGTGCACTTCCAATGTAGCATGCCAGAAAAGGAATGCTTAGAAAGGATTAAATATTGTTCCTCTTTTTACTTCAAAGATGAATTGCTGATCTTTAATCATTTATATTCTTTTTTTCTTGTGTAAAAAGCAAACCACTTTATAATGTATCTTGTTGACTTTTCAAATTGTCCTTGAATTTTCCGCTTAGATCTGTAAGCACCAGTAGTTGGGTGTAGCTTCATGTTACTTGTATGCACATAAACTGTACAATTCATACTTCATATTTCTCTTCTTTGATTGGGGCCCACTCAAATTTTTCAAATTTGACAAATGGTTGATGAATTAACTGTTGGCCCATTAGAATTATTTAAAATTGCTTAAATATTGATCCTTTTTTTGTCAGAGGCAATGCTATCCATCAAAAGTTCACATCCTTGTGCCTATTTGTATTTCTTGTTCAACTATCTTTTGAATGTATGGCTACATCTGAGAGTTTGAATTCTCAGGTTGCGGATGAACTTGTAGCAGAGTTTGCTGACCCTAGCAACAGTATTTCATCCCCAGATCAGGTTATTTTCTCTCAACTTAAATGATAATTATTCCTTTTTGGTTCATCTGCTTGCATGCATTCTTGATCTTCAATGCAAATGTGAAACTTGACAAGGTAGCTCTCCTTTTTTCTGTGAAAGCAGCAACAGTATGATGAGAAAAACATTCGGCGAAGGGTATATGATGCCCTGAATGTACTCATGGCATTGGATATCATATCTAAGGATAAAAAGGAGATACAATGGAAAGGTCTTCCTCGAACTAGCCTGGGTGATATTGAAGAACTAAAGGTATCAATGCAGCATTTTCATGCTTGTCTTTTGCATCTAGAGAAGTAACGTAGATGGTTTCTGGAGATATAATATGAACTTACAATGGTCTTTCGATGTGAATAATGCAGTCTGAGCGTCTTGGTTTGAGAACTAGAATTGAGAAGAAAGCTGCTTATTTGCAAGAACTGGAGGAACAGGTAAGAATCACATTTTTAACTTCTTCAGTGGTGTGAGTGTAAAGTTGCTTGCCATGTGCTCTTAGTCTGGAATTTCTGTTTTCTTATTTGGTTGATTGGTGTTTATTCACTGCCTTCTTGTATCTTATCAAGTATGTAGGTCTTCAGAACCTGATTCATCGAAATGAGCAACTGTACAGCTCAGGAAATGCTCCCAGTGGGGGTGTTTCCTTACCTTTCATTCTGGTTCAGGTAAAATTTTTTGCCAGTTATGCTATTGTATTAGCATTCCTTAATGCAACTAAAGGATTAACGGTTTATAATATGAGAGTGGTAAATTCATTAGTTCGCTTCATACTCAACCATTGGTTAGCTTGACTTGCAATTCCTTGCATGAAATAGTGGCAATAGAGAAAAAGAAGAAGAATTTAATTAATAAACACTTTGATTTTTATTAACTAGACACATGTGGAATTGTGGGGCATGTCCATTAGGAGGGGCATTGTAACAGGAGAACTTAAAAACATTTTGGTAACTTAAATTCTCTACTAAACCCCTAGTTAGCAGTCCACTTATCTTCCAGACACATGCTGTAATCAACATCGGTCATTGCATAGCTGTGTCTCTGATTTACTGATGTTGGTATAATCGCCTTGCATTTGAAATGGTATATTAGGAAATTTATAACAGCGAGTGTTAATGTTCTAACAATCCACTGTTAAGCTGCAACTGTGCAAATTGCTTTCTTTCTTTTCAGTTCTGATTTCTGTACCAGGCTCAAGGTGTTTATTGATGTCTCTATGTTATTGCTTGCAACTTTTTCTTTTTTGACGAATCTTTTGTCTTTCTTTCTAAAAGTCTCTGTACTATATTCCCCATTAAGATTTTCTTCTTGGCTCTAAAGGGACTTCAAAACATTAGGCACATAATTTCATTTTGTTGTAACATATAGTGGCCGACTAGGAGGGTTGGAGGATGTTTAGAAAGAAAGATTTCATGAACTTAATATGCCTAGGACATCTATCCAAGAACTGTGAGTTCTACATTGAGTTGGAGATGAGGAAATTTTAAGTGAACTTCCCAGGAAGAGTGTATGACTTTGGAGTGGGTGTAGATTGAAAACGCCTTTCTGTGACTAAAGGCCTTTGTAAGGATGAAACTTCATTGAAGTAGAGCCACCTTTTGGCTTGCTTCTTTCTATGTTGTGAATTATTTATGGTTTTCCCTGTAAATTTGGATTTTCTGTAGAATTTGAAAAGGTCAATTGTTAATTAATAAGACAATAAAAGTGGGTTATGGGCATTGTTAGAAATCCTTTGAAGATAAAATCAATCAAATGACTTTAAATAATATGGTTAACGAGATGATATCTTGGTAGCTGCTAAAATCGTGGGGCAAGAATTCTGCGATTCCCACCTGGGCTTAGCTGATTTGCTTAGGATAGTAGGTGTTTGGTTTGAGATCTATGATTGAGGCTTACTTTCTTCCATTTTATTGAATTTTTTTTTAAAGAAAATAAAATTCATAATGACAAGAAGTTGTTAGTGGGTTGACATTCAGAAATATGTTAATTTTGCTGGGACTTGTAAGGTTAACAAGATGTCTGTTCTTATTATAACACCTGTATTTTAGCATCATTCTGTTATCCCTGCTTTGTACTATATTATATTGTACACTCACCAGTGTTAACTTGTTCACGTTTTTTATATTGAAGCTTTATTTTTGTTTGAGTTGTACTTTAATTTTAAGATCTTTCTGATAGAATGAGTAACTTTCATCCTGGAGAGAAACTAAGATCATGGTGCACTGGGAAATTTTCATCTTCCAGATACTATTCATGCATTTTATTCCTTGATATTGACTTGATTTCTTATGTTTGTTTACATTTTTTTCTTCTTGCCATTTGGAACTTAAGACACGCCCTCATGCAACTGTGGAAGTGGAAATATCAGAAGATATGCAGCTGGTGCATTTTG
Organism: Hura crepitans; assembly: GCA_948208565.1. Taxonomy (NCBI): domain Eukaryota; kingdom Viridiplantae; phylum Streptophyta; class Magnoliopsida; order Malpighiales; family Euphorbiaceae; genus Hura; species Hura crepitans. The sequence continues at coordinate 7,305 of CANXYI010037415.1, forward strand.
ACTTTAATAGGTAAGAAACCTCTGCATGCTTATTACCTACCTTACTGACAAAGCAGATGATATTTTCATGCTTGTCTTGTGTTGTCATTATTACATGGGCATAACCAAATGACTTGCAATTACCAAATCAGCTTAAAATTTTGTGGCTTACTGTGCTTAAATCTGATAGCAATGAGTCAAATTTATGTAAAAGATGGAGAGTAGGTTTTGGATGATGGTCTCATGCATATATGTAGAACCCACGATTCGCAGCTTCAGGAAGCAACTGAGTTATATTCTGAATAGATGCTTTTGAAGGGAAAAAAGAGTCATTCTTAACCGTTTACTTGCGTTTTTCATCTGCTACTCCATGTGCAGCACCCCTTTTGAGCTTCACGATGATAATTATGTTCTCAAGGCAATGAAATTTTGTGAGAGGCCACAAAGTGATGATTTGGCACCCGCTCTAGCTACTGATGGAGGAGAATGTTCTAGCATGTCCAATACGTACCAACGACAGATGCTTCCTTCCTCAGGAAAAAACACACCGGTTAGGCAGCCAACCTCACCACCTATTCCTGGAATTATAAAATCACGAGTCAAGCATGAGCATTGATAAGCATGTTTAGCTTGACCATCCTACCTCGGGCAAAAATGTTTGCTGTGGCTGTAAATTGTGTAAAGTAGTTTGCTGGAGGTGGGTTGCTCCTATAATTACTTTTACCTCCTGATTTTGCTCGCACTGGCAGGAACCAAGGTAACAAGCAGATCAATCCATTTTTCTTGAGAGAATTACATGGAATATTTGTTTCTGTCAGGTGATCAGGTTTAGATCCATGGTTAGCTATGTAAAATTGTTTAATTTATTATTTTTTGTCCTGCTCTATTGTGGTGGAAAGAAGCTAGCTTGTTAGATCATATTAGGCTATAGGGGACTGTCTAGTTGCACACAGAATCATAGAATTAAAGTCAACAATTTGATATTTCTTGTATTGGATAGTACATTTAAGCCATTACTTTTTACCGTTACTTACCAACATTGATATCATGGTGTTTGCATTTCATTATGGAGAATTTAAGGGAAAAGCTTAAATAGTGTGATTAGTTGATCCTTAAGGCTGAAATACTAAACAATCGGGTTTTATGTTCACGACTGAAAATTTCGTCCACGACTGTAGGTGGGAAATATCTTTGTTTGCCTTCCACATTCTTCCATTAGTTAGAGACATACCTGGCCTTGCATTTATAGCTTAACGACTTTCAAGATCGTTATAGCTGTTCCGTTTGTGCTCGGTTAATTGGGTGCATTGAACTTTCAGAAATAGGCGGACTCTTTGTATAGTCCCCACACACAGCAGAACCATTGGTGGGTTTTTGGGGCCAGTGTCTGTTGTATGGTCCTGGTTAGTATTCAGTCACGTTTTTGGCCTATAATACGATGATGGGGGGACTCTCAATTGCTAATATATTGAAGATTGTCAATTTTTGGGTTCATTTTGTTTGCCCTGCTATTTGGTGAAGCATTGATATGTACTATTCAAAAATGGTCCAAAACTTACTCTGTTTCTATTTTCTTTAAAAATAAAAGGATAAAGGAAAAGCAGTGGTTCCATTTCATCTTGTTTTGGGGGGGGAGATAAAATGAGATAATAAGATCAGGTGATAAGCTGTTGTGTAATGCTTATGTGTCAATGTTTGATTTGCAGTGAGATGGATTCCCACATGCTTTCCCCTCTGTATCACGTGATGTTTCCTTCTCTTGTTTGTTGATATATATCTTTGGAAATCATGCACACAAAATCTACTTGTCTTCATTTGCTCTCTCTCTCTCTCTCTCTCTCTCTCATTTTCTCTTCAATCTTTGCATATAAAGAATAACTTGTTAAAGCACTGCTTTCACATGGACGGGTCGTGGATAGTCGAGGCGAGTTCATTTATCTGCATTTGCACCTGCACCTTTTTCAGCCATTTTCCTCTGGGCCAGCTAGGGATACATAGAATAGAAAGGTGCAGGTGCCATGTGCAGATGAATGCCACCTTGATTCTTCTTTCATGCCTAAACCTATTCTTTGCTCTTTTCTTGTTACCTCTTAACTTGTGTTCAGTAAGGTATGTAAAGTATATAATATGAATCTAAACATTTGATCTCACTTTCTCGTATGCATATGCTATTATCGCACAAGAGTTATGGAATTTATAACTTAATGTGTTTATTCCCGAAAATTTGAAGTTGCAATCTCCAGGATGAAATTATATTTACAAGCACTTGACCAAAAAGAAAAGAAAGCATATTATGATTGAAACAGACGCCCGAGTTTTGTAAAATAATGGTTAAAACGATATTGCGTGGAAGTGAATGTTAGGCCATTAAAGTTTAATACTTCGTGTCGAGATCTTCAAATGGCTTCCACCATTGCAACACTTGTTCGTTGGATATGATTAGTTTATTCTGCGTTATTTGTTTTTTGGAAAGTTTTGGTTTAATTTCCCACTCGCTAGCTGTGTCATTGTCTCATTATCATTCGTGTAAAAATTTTCAGATAATAAGAAATTAAATTACTCTTCCTGCTCAAGTCTTCTTATAGATGTTTTTGGAGTTTGGACTTACATAATTATTAAACATTTATTTTTTTCGTAAATATAGCTCTCCTCCACCTTCATACCTATACTTTGTCTAATAACAATAATAATGTAATTTTCCAATGTATTTTAGTCTATTTCAAATTAAAAAAATAGAAGTAAAAAATTTGTATTGCAAATTTTATTACAATAAAAAAAGGAAAAACTGTATTTAAAAAAGAAGAAGAAATGAGGTAAATTGATCGAAGTCTTGTGCTAAGAATTGATTTTAAAATAAAATTATGATCATATATATTTAGAAATGTTGTAAGGCCAATTTGACCTGTCGTGTTTAATATTTTTAATTATATTTTAGTATATATACTCTTGATAGATGCAATTAATTAAATTTGAATATGAATTTTTATAATTATGTTAACATGCTTTTGTGTAATCAATTTATTGATATGAAAATTTAAATATTGTATTCAACAGATTTAATAATATAAATAAGCAAATAAATAAAAATTTAAAATTTAATAATATGAATAGGTAAATATTTTACTTAAAAATTTTTGTAAGACATACGATTTAGTAAAATTTTTAATTTAGTTTCTATCTTTCTATTTTATAAAGTTTTAATTTAGTATTATTGAAAGTGTTAATTTATATAAATTACAATAAATATTAATAATTTAAATAAAAATAAAATTTGTTATTAAAAATGAAATATAATTATAAAATTATTTTAATATAAAAATATTCACTCCGACGGACTTTTACGTGTGGTATAATTAGATCATTTCGTGTAAAACATGGGCCTGCCATATGTAATAGAAGCCTCAGACAAAGCCTCCATAGAGTCGCAGAAGAAAATAG
>CANXYI010037493.1:0-10010 GCA_948208565.1 Hura crepitans
TTTTATTATCTAATGGCACCATTCCACTTATAGCAATTTTATTGTCCTTAGAACCACACTTAGTTTAGATAGAAGCAAATTCATTCAAAAATGGTGATTTAAGAATGAAAGTTGGCCTAAGTAATAACAAAAACAATTATACGCACATCTATACCCAATTGATGTCTTAGCTTAATAGCACAATCAACTATTTCATCAAACATACTTTGATTCATATTATTAAATAAAAAAACACAACTTTCATTGTCCTATACATAATCCTTGCTAGCCAAAAAAATATACTTACATAAATACCGTAAATAGATTTTGAAAATATTGAAAAATGAATATATTAAGATTAGGTAGTTTACCACAACATTTTCATCTTTTGTTTCCCTAATGTCCTTCACTTTAATTTCCTCTGTAACCTCTACCTCAATTTGTGTGCATGCATTTGTCTTTTTGGGTACATCTTTACTAATTTACTCATTGAAAGTACATAACATACAAATTAAAGATTTAATAAAATACTAAACAAAATCATAAATTAGTTATAGATTATAACATATTATAACTTCTGAAAATAATGATAAGACAAGTAAAAAACAAATGTTTTACCTCAGAGATTCCACCAACTCTTAATTTCTTAAAAATTATAGATAGTAAATCAAAAACTCTCTACAATTTCTTTGATTGAACCAATCTCTTTAAAATCTCTGATTGCTTTAAATGTTACAAATTCATCTCCTTTATGATATCTTCATTCAAATTCTTATGACAAATAAATGCCTCTTCTTGTTGAGATTTAGAACAACCTAATTCAACATGTTGCCCTTTATCATCTTCAATTATCTTCCCTTTCCCCTTCTCATAAAAACTACTCAGTTTAAGATTTTGCTTCTCTAAAACTTTAGGACATATGTTTTTAAACTACATTCAAAAAAAAAATAAAATCAAATCAAATTCAATTCATACATATTTACAAAAATAAATAAAAATGCCAAAAATAAAAAGAGCATTACAACTATAAACTAATACCTAACAAGAATCACAATCAAACAAATAGGCTTGCAACTTCCTTGAAGCGGGTTGTTCAATCATGGTCTAATTCAAAATTCTAGGAACTTTCTTAATTCTATCATTGACAGCAAAGCACTTGTTCACATCAAAACAACACTCATACAACCAGAATTGTAAAACAATGGGAAAACCAGCAAGCCAATAACTTATTGGTTTTTCCTCTTTCTCTGCCCTATCATCAATACTCTTCCTCATAAATTTGCCTTTCAGCTTACCGATAGTCATCTTAAAAACCTCTTTACCCCAACAGTGATTATTAAACTTGCCACTCTCAACAAATACAATTTGACACATATTAACAATTCTCTCAAGCTTGTCAGGTAATAAAAGACAATACAAAAAGCATAACAGTGTTACATTAATATCATTATCCCCCATCTTTTCTCCAAAAAACAATCTAATATAGATTGTCTAGAATTCTTTTGCTTACTACCAAAATACTTATTGACTAAACTACTATTCACACATTCATTTTCCCTTTTTTTTGCAATCTCTATTGCACTTTAGTCCTATAATAACTGCAAAATCTATCAAATCGAACTTCAGCAAAGAACCATTAACATTAAACTAGAACTCATCATCATTATCCTTGTACACTTCCTTTAACAACAATGAATGTATTAACTGTAGCTAAAATACAACTTTCTTCATATCCAAGAAATAACCAAAAGTCATTTTCCTAAAAATCTTAAGCTGGACCTCAGATAAATTCTTTTTTATCATTGAAATGGCTTCAACTTTCATTTGCAAAATAATTTTGGTAGTAAAATGATTTTCTTTTTTTAATAGAAAATCAAACTCCTGAAAAACAAAATATACAAAATAATTAAATGAAAAAAATCAAAGAATTGATAAATATATACCACTCCAATAATAATTATCATATGTAAATGGATTTTCTTTCTTCGTGATGGTATGCCATATTGGTATACAATGGTATACAAAGCTACATTCTTTCTATATAATGAAATATCAATGTATGATACCACTACATGCAATATTCGTATAATGATATACCTTGATATACCACTAATGAAAACTAGTTGTATACACAAAATAGAATGTTTCCAAAAATAAAGAATCCACTACTTGGAGTTGTATTCACAAAACAAAATGTCTCCAAAAATAAAGAATCCACTACTTGTGTCATACTGCAAATTTTAAATGTTTTTATAAAATAAATTTTCATAATAAAAATGAAAATTATATATAGTTGTAAATAAAATAATACCTTTAAAAGTTTACTTTGATCAGTATTAGAATCTCAAATGACAACATTTTCCTTTTTTGGACTTCTCTCTATAAAATCATTTGCATCTATAATTGGTGCATTCACGCTCTTCTTTACTCCATCTGCTTCAAAATTAGTTTTACTCCTTGTAATTAAAGACTTCTTTCCTCTACCATATTTCTTTATAATAGTTAAAGACGATGATTTTTTTACCACTCTTTTTCTTTTGTTCCTTCTTCTTCATTTTTTTTTTGTCAAAATTGAAAACTACAAAACATTTACAAATAATGGCAGGTGTTGGCTTACTAATCAAAATAGTAATTTCAAGTCATTTTTATCTCACAATAATGTTGTCATAAAAAATTCTATGGATAATAACTCTAACTAGTGAAAAAAAACTACAATTCTATATATATCAAATATTTAATAGCATAGCACTTAGTAATTTCAATCTCCATCAGCAACAAAATAGATATTTCTTATACTCACTTAAAATAGTTCAGTGTTATGAACTTATACTCGAGTACCATATAAATCAAACAACTTGAATTTAAAACTAACAATGCTCATTAAATTGCAAACAAATAAGGACAAATCATTAAATGAATCAAAAGTAGATAACAAATTTTACAAATAAATAAGAGAATCATGGTAACAAAATCTTGGAACTTAAAAAATTTACATAATATAATGCGAATGATGACCATAGCATAAATAAAGTATACTATCAAAGATCACTATGGAGAGCAATATATCATTGGATACACTGCATTGAGAATTGTTGCACATAATCAGATAGACAACTAGTTTTTGTTTCTCATCAATGTAATTCAATTTTAAGACATTACCAATGCAAGAAAATATATATACAACAAACACAAAAAATGCATAAAGCTACAAAGCAACCCAAATTCTCAATCATCATCCATAATAAAATACAGCAAAATCTACCTCTTGCGATACTGTAATGACTAACAATGTAGCAAAAATAAATGATAGACAAAATCAACAACATATCACAAAATAGAATAAGATACCAACAAAATACAGCAAAATGATAATTAAAATCTTGTATGCAAATTTTTTAAAATTATAATAAAAAAATATTATCTAAATACTCATATTCAATTCAATTTTTTATTTTGGTTTAGTATAATCTCTAATGCAGATAATCAAATTAGCATAAAAAGGAATTTATAAATCCAGTTTAGGGGGGAAAGATAGCCTCAGAAATGTGGACTTGTACTCTATAATAAACCATGTTTGAAACTTAACCATAAAGTAAATCTCAATCATTTAATGATGGGTTAAGCAAAGAGTGTGCAACTAAAAACTAAAAAGTTAAGCAGAAGGGAACAAATTGCATGGGTGCTTGACTCGTTCAAATGATATCTTACACTGCATGTGAAGAGTGCAAAAACATCAGAAGACAAACACGTTTTACATTCATTTTGCTCAACCTCTCTCTCTCTCTGTATACATACATATACACACACACACACACACACACCTCATTGCAAAAACATTGACAAGCATATTTAACACAACAAACGACCGAGAAATGCAAGAACTCGCACTTGGTTTTCGCTTTTATCCTACAGAAAAAGAGCTAGTTTTCTTCTATCTTCGTAACAAGCTAGAAGGAAACAGACTAGAATTAGACCATGTTATTCCCATTATAGATATTTACAATATACATCCATGCAATCTTCTAGCTATATAATTCTTCTTTTTTTTTTTTCTTTTTAAAGCTACTAGCTTTAGAAAATGCTACTAGTAGGAGTTGAATTACACCTTAACATTTGTTTCCTGAAATGAATCGCAAAGATGGCAGGAGAACTATGTCAAGGTGACATTGAGCAATGGTTATTCTTTACCCCAAGACAGGAAAGAGAAGCAAGAATAGGGAGACCTAATCGCACCACAACATCACAGTACTAGAAAGCAACTGGTTCTACTGCTCATGTTTACTTATCAGAAAACAAATTTATCAAAACCAATAAAACAATGGTTGGTGAAGATAGAAAACCCTTACAACAACTTTTATTACCATCAGATAACAAATTTCAAAACTCAAAAATTAAACTCAATAAGTAAAATGTGGCTGATTCACTCACTAATTTTGAAGAACCCATTCGTGTAGATATCGAAAATAGAAGAGAACAAAGAAAGAAGACTACCTTGCCACCGCGAAAAATGAAATGCTAAATTCGGTGAACAGCAAAATTGACATCGGTGAACACCAAAAATCGACCCTACAAATGTCGGATTTCTCTATTATAAAATGAACACAAAAACAAATTGACGCTCGCAGCAAATGGAATGAAACATAAACTACCTTGCCACCCACAAGAATAGAAACAAGATTTCTGTCAAAAGGACACCGCCCACAAGAACAAAAATGTCAAAGTCGTACAAATGTTTGAAATTGACGGTGGGGAGAAAAATAGTCTTCCTTGCCACCCGTAAGAATGTGGATAGACGTTTGGTAACTATGTGGATAGATGGTGGGAATGAAAATATGGTTTGGTTTTGAAATTCAAGATGGGTGGAAGAGAATGTGATAGACATTGGGAATGAAAATGTAATTTGGTATATAATTGAAATATAAATTGAAAAAAATTAATATAAATGATAATAAAAATCTTGTACGTAGATTTTTGAAAAGTATAAGAAAAAATGAAGCAAATTATATAATTTCTTCTTTTATATTGTTTGGCCCAAGGAATGCTATCCATGGCAATCTCTAATTTCAACCCAGTTATTATTAAAGATAATATGTAACAAACAATAAGAAAAATTGTAGAAAAATTAGCCTCTTGGCTCCGCTAGATATACATTGTTGGAAAAGTTGCATCTTATCCAAGAAGAGACAGGCAAACTCAAAATATACGTTTTATATCTGAAGAAACTACTCTATTCCTAATCTCAAACAGCCAAGGGACAATCCCCAAGAACATGCTCAACTAGGCAGCCACAACGCAAGCAAGAACAAGAAGTCGTGCAGCCTTATGCTTTTTGAGAAGTACTAAATAACTTCTCTTTATTATTTTTTCAAAGCCTGCCCTACCAACTGTGACATATATTCATACTTATAAAAATTTCAAATTATACGTTTTATTTCGATGGTACAGTAATCATGTAAATAATGGCAAAGGCAAAAAAGCAAGTTATATAAGAAGCTTTTTAGCACCTTCTTACAGCCATATCATATTAAAGTGCAAAGCACATTTACCTGGTAACCGTCTTAACATTTTCTTAAATTTAGAATAAAAAATTGTGAATTATACACGAAATAATACTGTAATAAGTCACAAACACTAATTTATTATTCTAATTCATTCAAATATGCGAACTTCATCTGGTGTGAAGTAGCTATGCTTTTCCTCGATGCAATTCTTTATAGCATTACATAATTACAAGAATCGAACAATCTTTTACCATAGCATGGTGATCAAAATACCGTGCCACCTGCCATGAAGCACCAACCTGTAAAAGACTTTAGTTGCAATAAAGCTGCCTGTAATATTCTGCTCAATGGTTATATTCCAAAGGCCAACTATTAATCCTTCCTGCAGCAGGGCTTTACCCGGCAACACCATTTCATTTCCGTAGAGAAATGGATTATCTGATCCTTAATGTGCTTCCGTGCTAAACCAGATCCTAATCTAGATGACCATGCAGTATACAGTGCTTCCGTGACTTGGTATGAAAAACCATTATTGCTTAGGTCCAACAACTGTAACTGCTTTGCCATACTGATGGCAGTAGAAAGCTCTTGAATAAGTTGACACTGTAAAGATGAGTTATTTTTGGATGAGCTTATGTAGCTGTCTTCAAATTCAGGACCAGCTTCTACCCTCATCAGATTTTCTTCACTATCAGCAGCTTCAAGCTGATCAGTGTTAACAGCACAAAGAACCTGCTGGTTGGTGTCAACTTCTTTAGGTCCAGACACTTCTGAAGAAGATTTGTCTTTATCGAAGTCAGGCTTTACTGTATCTGCACTACTTTGGATCGCCGAGTCATAATGCATCATATATTTATTATCCATACCAATATTATAGGCCAGATTGAGCTCTTCCAGATGGTCATTCTCTATCCAAATAAACAAACAAACAAATCAATACACAAATGGGGAAATACCAAATGTTTATTTCTATTTTGGTTCCAAACCTGATATTGCTTTCATCACTTGAATAACTCCAGTGAGCTCCAACTGACATTTGTTCAGGACCAAAACTTTCAAACAACATTGTGGATTCTTGAGCAAAGACACAATTGCACTCCTACCCTGTGATCACCTCTAGTCAAGTCAATTATATTAAAGAGAACTTAAAAATGCTACTTAGCATAATAACCATTAAGAATGCAAATAAGAAAAAATACACAAGTAAGTTAGGTGCTCATCTCAAAAGCAATTTATTTGTTGTCAATTACCATCTTCCTAACTGATAAGTACCCCCATGCCCAACACCCTGCCCCCGCATTAGAGGGAGGATTATCTACAAGTGCAGTCTTTCGACATAATCTCGCAGAAAGAAAGAATAGCCTTGTGTGAATAAAAAAATTCACTATACTATTCAATTAGCCTCGATGAACATAGCAGCAGCAGTCCAGATATATATACGAGTCTTTAATTTGAAGCTAAACTCATACTTCTGTCCTTATCGATTGCAGAAGATATTATTCCATATATATGTACTACTTGGTCCTTAACGGTTCCAAAAGATATTATTTGCATTGTTGTTGGTTCAGGAAAATATTATTCCCTTTTACTTTTCCCTATGAATCCAGATTTTTAAGAAAATTAGCATTAGATTGAATTAAATACTTGTAAGGTTTAGAATTTGGTCTGTGAATGCCCATGCTAGAAATACTTTTCTTTATTCATTTTTCCTTTTTCAGTTGATAAAAAAATTCTTGTTATTTTGCTACCATGGATTGCATGATGTAATTCAACACTAGGCATTATACACTCCAGCAAGGCAACTTGTATGCTTAAAAGGAAAAAGGGAAAAGAAAAGAAAAAGAAAAAACCTAACTAGAAAAACGTACATACAAAATTTTACAAGAACTAGTGTAATAAGCAACTTGAAGAACAAACCTCTTGCGGAACAGGATTCCCTTCAAGGTTAAGTTCAACAATTCCGCAAACCAGAGTTTCATCATTCTTAAGTTTAATAATATATGCTGCTGTTATTCCACAATATGACAGGTCAAGTTTAACAGACTCCTGAGACCGGCTGAATAATGATTCAGTTAATTGAACTGCAGCATCCTAAAATTAAAATCAATTTCCATACATGAGTAGCAGAAAAATTAAGTTCTCCCAGAATTTTGATCAAGTTTGGAAATTAACTTACGGTTCCAATGCCAGTGCTTCCAAGCATTAGTCGTGACAAGCATGATGTTTTAGCAAGTTGGCAAAGACCACCAATACAAAGCCTGTTTATCTTTATTCCATTAAGACTCAGCTCCGCAAAACTACAAAGAAGCAAAATTCAAAATTCAAATGTTTATACAACTTATAAATTTATAAAACAATATTCAATTAATAGTATTTATAGAAGATTGAGTTTGTGATGGAAAACCTTTTCAAAGAAGCAAGTTTGGTTAATAGATGAATGATAGTATTTCCAGAAATAGGGTTATTATGTCCTGCCAAAGTCATAAAGGATTAGACAACACATAAGCAATAAAGTCAAGATTCTCAGCAACTTATTTAAGCTTACCTAAATATAGTTGTGCCAAAACTGAGCCAGAATTTAGTGCCTCAGCTATCTTTTGAATTGTTCTAGATGTGACAGAACATTGCTCTATGTTCAAACTATAAAGAGCTATAAAATATAAAGCATTAATTAGAAAAAATAAATAAACAGGGAAACCAAATGGTAGAATTCAAATGTAACAATGTGGAGACATTGACAAAGACAAGTCAAAAGGTTTGGCCTATTCGAAATCATCCAGCAGATATCTGGAAAATCTTTTAATCATTTATTGTAGCTTGCATTTCACTGATTGAGCAGCATGGACATTACTTTTACCTCTACACTTTTCCAATATAGTTGAAAGGTATGACCCGCATGCATCAGTCAGACGATTTCCAGAGATATTAAGAACTTCCAGTCGAGCAAAGAGTACAGGGCATTCACAAATCTGAATATTGGAAATTTAAAAGACATTAGGAACCAAAAGTGAGGACAATGTCCATTTGGGTAGCTAAAATGTTATAAATTTCTTGTCGATAAGCCAGCATCCTTATATATAAAATAAAAAAAATTAAAAAAAAAAAGAATTCAGATGTACATCATGACATGAAAAATGACAGCAATACATAATCCCCAAGAACATTACCATAGAGCTTTCCAAATCATGCATTGTCTTAATTGCATTATGAATAACTTAAATTATATACAACTGACTTGCTGGTACATTTACCTCCCTGATTTACCTACTTGGAGGGATTAGTGGAACTAGTTAAGCAAGATTATTTACCTGATTAACACAAGAATTCTTTCCAGGAGAAGACAATGAGAAAATAATGAAAAAGAAAGAAATCAAGGGGATCTAGATACCCACATGGAATTAATACTGTGGATGTGGAATTTCACATACTAAAAGAATAGCAGGCTGAAAAATAGTAAGCAAATTTGAAGCACTAACATGTATAAATGATAAACGTTGCAGCAGAGATGATAAACCTGAAACAAAGCAGCTGGACCAAACCTATTGCAATGCAAATCCAAAGTCAAATCACCATATTTTTGGCCTGATAAAAAAAGCTGGTGAAGTTTTTCCATTGTCCCATTTCCTGGCAGAGAGTAACCAAATAAACAACCAATCAAAAACATCAACCAATAGTGCGAGAAAAAACTAAACAAGGAAAACAAAAGAAAATCACTACCTTCTAGGAAGTATTTAAAGGTAAATATGCAATGCATTCCAAAAAATGTGAAAATCAATTTATATATCAAATCAGATGGCATTACCTAATAAATTGTGAGAAAAGTCCAGTGTGGCAACAGTTTTGTGCGTGTGCAAGGCATTCAATAATGGAGTTATAGATATATCTTGCAACTCGCATTCAGATGCAACAAGTTCATCCTCAACCTGCACAGTAGTGGAACAGAAAACTATCAAATCAGTGAATTGTCATCTAAAAAACCTGAACTGTCCTGTTCATATTGAAGAAGATTCATTAATACCTCTGAAATGTATAATCTTTTAAGCAACTTCATATTGGTTGCCTCTGACAGCTCCTCACAAAAGTCAACGTATAATTTCATCAACCGCTTCTGGACCCATCCTGTTAGAAGAACAAATAGAATTTGCCAAAAAATATAAAACTGTAAATTAGGGAAAAAGCTGAAATGAAAAAAAAAAAAAAGGAAAAAAAAACTATTAGTTTGCTTGAATTAGTTCCACAGTCTAATATTTATATCATTGAGCTTATCAAGCAAGTTAGCAGATTATGAAGAGTTCAAAGTTCGAATACAATTCTTCAGATCTGTTCAATGTGATTAAAAAAATGTTGAGGGAAGAGAGAGCGTGTGGTATGCAAATAAGAGTCAATACAGAAAGGAATTAATTTCAGTAATTTGTTTATCATTCAGCATAACATAGAATCCTAAATTTTCTGCAGTGGACACTATTGTCTGCCACAATTAAGTCAATACACTTAGAATCAACTTGAGCTAATCTTTCCAACAGGCAGCAG
>CANXYI010037531.1:0-12675 GCA_948208565.1 Hura crepitans
AAACTAGTTTTCTCACTAAATACTGCCAACATGTTTTGGAAACCTATTGGGTCACACACATAAAGGATTTTTTATGGAACTTAATATATTAAATTATATTAAGATATTAAATGACATGAGATGTCATTGGAAGGAAAAAAAATAAGAAAGAATAATTAATTTGGACTTAGAGTCCAAATTAATGTATCTAGCTAATTAGGGTTAGATACATTAAGGCCTTAAAAGCCTACTTGGTGGATTTATTTAGGTCTAATTTTTAGGCCATCTTTTAAGTGTTAAAAGGGCTTTAAATTAGACTTATAGCTGATTTAAATTTAGGCCAAGCAAGAGCCTAAATTAATTAGTCAAAGATTGGGTCAAACTCATGCGCAGAAAGCCTACCTAAGATTTCTACGCAGGACTAAATTTAATTAGCCCATTTGATGGGCTTAATTAAAACCAATTGAGGTAAGATTTTAAAGAGATTAAATTCATAACTAGGGCAATTACAAAGATATAAATAAGCCTTAAAAGTCATTCACCAAGTGTGACCTCTTTGAAATTTGCTCAGAAGCTATTTTTCTCCGTGGTAGATTTTTTTTGTTCTTTATTTTTCTTCCCTTTACATCTAAATAATCTTACTAACCCATAGGTATTTAGATATTCACTAGAAATCCTTGTGTGGATACCTTAGAGGTGCTCCCAATTGAGGAACACTATGGTTTGTGACAACCCGATGTGGTGAAATTCAAGAAAAATGAAGAACGGTAAACACTATTCTCTATTTTCTTATTATTAATTAATTTTGATTCTTCCAATGGCTAAATAACATGTTTGGATTTCATAGAAAATTTTATATTTTCTGCTATACATGATCTATGGAAACCAATAGCTACACCTGTATAGGTATGCATAGTGGCCTTATGGATCTCATGGCAATTGCACCTGTATAAAGATATGCAATGGCCCTGTAGACCTTACGGTGGCTGCACCCACACAAATGTGTAGCGGGCCTATAGACCTCTTGGTGGCTACACCTATATAAGAAGGCACCTAAGCACCCTAGCAGTTGCTATCTATCCTTAGCTGAGCAGTCAAACTTTTCAGACTAGGTTGTCATACTTTTGTGGCCTACCACCATGTTTTATTTGGTTTCATATACATTACATAGCTTACATCTATTTTTACATTTCTTTTGGTCAACATATAACAAAATTAGGGTATCTAAGTCATTTGATCATGATTCATTTACAATTCATGCATAAAGCAATCCATACACATAAGTATGCCATTCTTTAAGCAACTTAGATATATAAACAATTTATTAAGATACACCCTATATAGTTTTAGTTTAAGTCATCAATTATGTGTATGTCTCTTCATATACATACCATAGACATATAAGCAAGAAAAGAACATTTCAATTACACTCAGCCATAATTACCATTCAATTATGGAATTACACCATTTAACTTATTATAAGGCATAATCATCAATCAGCAACACTTAATTATTACTTTTATCCTAACATGCTTCCAAGGCTAAATTATATCATAATTTATACATTTAATATTACCTTGTTATAAATTATCAAGACATATTCAATTTCTCATTAATATATTAATAAACAATCACATAACCTCACTTCCCATTCAACCAACATTACCTAAGAACCTGAGTGTTTTGGCCTCACTCAAATCATACCAAATCGTCATTCATTTCATTAAATTAAGACATTATATATGCATCACATATCATTACATCAAGCTAATTAGCTTACCACATATATCATGCATTAAATACATATTTTACACACTTAAAACATATGCACACACATTATAAAGGATACACTTACAATAATAGCCTCAAATTCCTTCATAAGTCTTTAAGAAACCCTTTCTTTACCATTTTCCTTGTCTCTACCCTTTTTCTCTATAATCATATAATAAAATAATACTAAAAAATCCAAATAAAATTCCATACACTTTCAATCTTGAATTGACTCAAGAATAGAGACCTTAAAAGACATCCTATAAAAATAGGAAACCCTTTAAAATCCACTTACATAAAATGTTGACACTATTCACTTAACCTTAAAAATCATTTTTTCTTTAAAATTAATCTATTGTTCTTGCTCTAAAGACCATAGTTAAGCATATAATCCACCAATTTTAACTTTAGATGTGTGATAAAGATGAGAAATGGAAAGTTGAAGAGAAGCAAATAATGATAGTAGTGATAGAGCTAGCATCGACTTTAAGAGCAGAAGAAGGTGAAGAAAACTATTCTTGTGTTTGTTAGATGTATGCCTTGAAGCATACATAATATGGTTGTATTCGTGTATTTAAACCTTGTGAATTAATGTAAAAAGTCATTTTCATTTTATATCATGATGCTTTTATATATTACTTATAATTGTTTGTAATATCTTAAACCATGTTATGAAATCCTTAGTATAAAATCATAGTGCAGAGGAAATCATAAAGTGTTTATGATATGAGATTCTTATTGCATGTAAATGTGATATACCTAAATATTTCTAATCATAGTGTTAATAAGATGGGACTTTATTAATATAGATAGATTAGCAGATGTTATACTTCTTGATTGGATCAAATAGTAGTTCTCACAAGTTATATGCATAGAGATGCTTGAAGTTAATGTGTGAATGCTTACTTAGAAAGGAAGTACATCGGAGTCCTACCTTAAGATATTCACATGGATACTTAATCAATATTAGTGAAAGTATCTCATTATATTAGTGGTGTAAGTATCTTTAGATTTGAGATTACTAAATATCTTAAATATGAAATGACATAATTTGACTTTAATGTTTTTACTTCAAACAAGAAGTATACATAACGAGGTGCTTGGGTGTGGTATAACATATTTGAAGATAGGGTAGTAATTAATAAATGATTCACCACCCAAGATTATAGTGGGGAGCTTATCTCATAATTCTAATAGTAATCTTTATTCAAGAATCTTTGGCCAAAGTAAGAAGACATGTATGAATGGGATTCACAAAGGGCATTTTTGGAATAACGATAAAATTATTAGAAAAATATGTCCAGGGCTTAATTAGATATATTTAGTTAAGCTTTGAGTTAACACAAGTCCATTTTGTAAACTGGATAGGATAAAAGAGAGTGAAAGGAGTTTATTACATCATAATCATATATGGAAGGGTTAAGTCAAATCTCTTGACTTTTTGACACTTGGATAGTCATGAGCATGGCTAGATGCCTCTCTTAAGTTGTACATGAGTGATATATCAATTAGAGAATTTATATTAATTCAATAAGATTGAATCTGTAGAATCTTAGTTAGACTAGGACTTTATTTCATTATGTGCTTCCAAGCTGCCTTAGAAACTAATAGGGTTGCACAATTAAAGAAGTGAAAGGAGATTCAATGATATTGAATATTCTAATGATACAAGATATCATTATAAGATGAATTAAGAAGAAGTAATAAGCAAATGGGTGTGGGGCCTATTTGTTGAAGAGTGGTCTAGAAATCAGGGTTTCTAGATTTAGGCCTTGTTGAGTCCAAGTTGTGTGCATTCTTATATCTAATTTATTTTAGGCATTTTAAGAATTAAAAGGGCCTTAAATTAGAGTTATAATTAATCCAAAATAGGGCCTAATTGAGCCATATGAGATTAATGAAAGTGGGGCCAAAATAGTTAGCGCATAAAGCCTCTATTTGCCTTATGTGTAAGAGCTTTTAACTAGGCCCAAAAGTTAGGTTGGTTTTTTAGGCTTTTAGGTCCATTTTTAATTGTTAAAATGTGACTTAATTAGGTTTAATAATCAATATATAAACCCTTTAATGCTTCATCTTCCATAACCAATCTTTATTGATTGAAAAATAAGCATAAAACTTAGCAAAAGCACTTAGTTTACTTTGCATTTCTTCATCTGCGTAGAATTCTTACTAGCACCTAGAATTTTTTGCATGCTCTTCTCTTGATTACTTCTTATGTGAATTACCTTAGAGGTGTTATCAAAGAGGATCACTATGGTGTGCAACAACTCGGTGTGAAGAGCATTAGAAAGGATTCAACAATCATAACTGAAAATGTAAATAATTGAATATTGCTAACATTTATCATTTTGTGTGATAAATTTTAAATCATTTGAGTTCACAAAAATTGCTAGTTTTATTTTCAAAATTTTAGATTTTCACTATGTTTGATTGAGAAAAATCAATAGTATTAACAATTTTTAGAAGCCTATGACCCTTCTAAACCCCTATTGATAAATGGCCATGATCAAACATCTCTTAAAATCTAATGGCCCTTAAAAATCCTCCACAGTACTTTTCTTTGTAAAAATTATATCCTTCATTTAAAAGCCTCTATTAATGTCCCTAAATGTGATATAAAATAATTTAATACAACACTCAAAAGACCTAAATAAATCATGCTTAAAAATTAAGAAAATCTAAATTCAAAATAATACTTTTAACTTTGCCCATTTTTTATAAAATGCTTCTTGATATTCAAAAATTCCAATTTCAATACCAATGGACTATTTGGAATATTTGAGTATCATGTTATATTGATCTCAAGTTAATTTGAGCAAAAATAAAATATTATACATTTTAGCTTTAACTAGGTTACTATTCCTAAGAAACTTTTGTAAAAACTTTGCTTTCATTTTCAACCATCTTAATAACTTTATTTTCACTTCAAAATTTACCCAATATTATATTATGATTAATATTTCTATCCGATCCTATTAGTGCAACCTAGATCTTAGGAAATACTATTCATATCTTGGAAAGTACTATTCATAGCCTTAGGATTTTTCGATATTATAGTAGTCCAGTAGAGCCAATGTATGCAATTCTATCCTATATAGTTTATGCTTTTCAGAAAGATAACTTTTTATCTTCTAGTCGTACTATTAGTGTAACACCCTTTGCTTATTCCTAAAGGAATTCGGCAAGGAATGCTACTTCCCGCTGGTCACCCATCCTAAAATTGCTCCTAAGATTCATTCGTTTAACTCTTATGTCATCAATTAATTTATTATCCTAAGCAGGTATTTTCTTAGATCTTTTTGTAGAACCCTCTTATAATGACTATATCCATCTGATAAAAACTTATTTTTGATTGATAAAAATATATTTTATGCCAATTATTCATTTTATGAAAATTCAGGTAATATAACGACTCCTCGGGTAACTCACCCTAAAATATATGCTTGTAAAAACACACTCTTAATATCATACCTAATCTTCCGTTATCTTCTGGACCCTTCTAGCCCTCCAATCCACATATCAGTATACAACAACAAAAAGATATCAACATAAAGGGCTTGAGGCCCACACTAATTAGACAAGCCAAATAGTTATCATACTAGGTATCTATTAATATATTAGGTTCATAATATACATACATCTAGTCACTATCTCGGTAAGCCTAACCCCACACATATATGTACATGAGTGCCAAATATAAAACCATCAAAAGATATAAAATGATACCTATAAATATCAATTATCTGTCTACTATACTGTAAAATTGACACTGAGGCTGGATCGCTACTTTCTCACAAACCTACACATCAAAACATCAATACTCTGAGTATATAACTCAGTGGTGGATTTAATGTAATAAAAGCATGTCATGCAGTCCCATATGTTTCATACGACTAAAACATCCATTATGCAGCATACAAAAGTAGTATTATTAAAATAATATTAAATTATTATTCTATCTAATTTACTATATTACACATTTCCAGTCATAGCCTTTATTTTATATAAATTATTCATTAAGTAGCTATAGTTATTATTCATAACATCCATTTTTTATAGGCCCAAACAAGAAAGATGACACTAGATCATAGGGAAATCCAAATTGTGCAATGGCCTATATTTTGGACCTCGATAGCTACACCCACTTAGTGTAGTAGCCTCATCTTGAAACCGTTGTGGCTACACCTATATAGTGTAGTGGCCTATCTCAAGACCTTAGTAGCTACACCTACCCTACATAGTGCAATGGCCTTCCTTAAGACCACCGTGGTTGCACCCACATAGTGCAGTGGTCTATATCGAGACATTAGTGGTTGCACCCACTTAGTGTAGTGGTCCCATCTAGGAACCACCATGGCTGTACCCATATAGTGCAGTGGTCAATGTCTCAACCTCTGCGGCTGCACTTGCCATCATAATCATAGCCCTAAAGGCATAATATCCCTAGTAGCTACTAATCCTTAGTTGATTGATCAACCCATCTAATGAGTGTCTAACTAATAGGCCAACTATTTATTAATTATTTTTATTTATCCACTATTCATTTATTTTTTTACTATTCATTTATTTTATTTATTTCCATGTTGTTAAGACACAAATATTATTAAATTCATCTACTCATTTTTTATTAGATAGTTATGAGTCATTTTTTGCATTAGATAGTTATAGGTTATTTTACAAAATTTTTACTATTCATTTAGTCATTTTTCCCTATTTATTTGGTCATTTCCCATTCTTCTCATAGCCTCATGCCATCACATATCATGCCATCATTTCTTACATCATGTGACATTTCCATCACCATATTTCCACATTATTTTTATCATAAAGTTTTCATACCAAATAAATCATATAATGCTTAAATTTCATGTATCTCATTATATGCCATATAATAAACTTTAATTCACACTTAGTGTACATTTTCCTTTACCAATTGCTTATCATACCCTATATACACAAATCTTCACCATAATGTCTTACATAACCATATTCATGTATCATGTCATAATCATACATACATTTTCGTATGTCATGCTCCATTTATGTTACACATGTTATTACCATCATATTACATCATGATTAACATCATGATACATCATCTACACATATCATGCATAAATGCATATGCCATGACATACATGACATACATATGACCATACATACATCATAGCTTTATATATGTTTTTCACATCCAAAACATATCCATATCATCATTATCACATCTAATTTACACTATGGCATGTTTATTTCATCAAAACCAAATACACATATGCATGAACTAACACTTCCATACACATTTTTATGCATGAACATGTACAAACACATGTTGACATACATCAATTGCATCAAATCCACATACCTAGGGTTGATTTCCACCTTTCTTCACCACTTTATTGCTTTGGAACCCTTGGTTCTTCTCTTGTCCTTCTCTCACTTACATATGTGGCCTAAAACTTAGAAAATCCATATAAAATCCTACAAAGCTCCAAGTTAAAATCTCTAAACATGGTTTCTCTTAAAATTATCAAGGTTACATAAACCAAAAATAAAAAGTAAGAAATGAACACTTACACTCCAAAGAGTTACTATTCACTATATAGTTATACCTTCTATATGAGAGCTTGTTTTTTGATTCTCTCACTTAGATGATGTTTTATGGATTTTGAAGGTATTTTTCCATATAAATTTTATGAAGTTTGGTGGAGAATTAGTGTTGTGGTGAAGCAAAAATGGTAGGAGGGTATCCTTTAATGGTGGCATTGGCTTTGAGAAGAAAATAGAGGTGAGAGGTGGCTTTTGTGCACATGTGGCCTTCCCACATGTGTAAGGTCATGTATATGGGTAAGTGGCATAGTTAGATTGCAATATGTGGTGTTAGCTTTCAGATAATTTTAAAAATTCATCTATGCCTCTAAAAATAATCACTTTTATTCCAAAAACCATTGATTTTACTCACTTAGGGCCATATAGAATTTTAGGCTCAAATTCCAAAGGCAAGTAGGTGTATTATTCACTTCTTATAAAAATAAATTCTAAAAAAATATCAAACAATCTCAAAAAATTAAAATTGCTTCACCAATGAACTCATTGGAATTTTTTATCTTTAGGGTGTCTTATTTTCAAGTCTGTCCAGGCATCTCATAGGTCATTCCTGGCACTATCACATTTTAAGTCACTGTTCACTTATTTACTGCCTAAAATGAATTATTAGTTTTACTAAAATTTTAAATTATTTAATTTTTATAATTTTCTAGCCCGTCAAAGTTTTATGACTAAAACTCAGCTCCTTTGGCCTTACAAAGGTATCCCGGCTTCCTCGGAACACTATTTAAACCTTGGAGGTACTATTCATGAAACCTCAATTTGTGGGCATTATAATTAGCATATAGGGTTTTTTTTCTTTCTTTTTTTTTCTTTATTCTTTTGAACTATGTTGTATAAACTTTGATTTGGTATCAATGAGTCTTTTATTCTTGCTCCTTATATTTCTTTTTACTTTTTTCTTTATTTGTGCTTTGAAGGTGTGCTTTCATTTTTTCTTACTATAGTTATACGTTTATACCCTTATATTCATATAATGATACCTATAGTCGCATAATGGTATCATGACTTATAAAATAGTCACATGATAGTACTATATGATTTTGACTTTGATTTAGATTTTTTGAATCCTTTTTCCTAATCTAATTTATATCATGTTTTAGTCATTCAGAATGCTATATAAACCATAGCTCGGCCCTCTATAATGCATTACATCTAAATTATATTCTCCTTTCTCATTCTTGAGGGTGATTTCAACCATGTCTTTTGAATTCATCACTATTTTGATTCCTTTTATCACTAACCTTTCCAATGGTGATTGGGATATACTTAGGTCTATGGGTTTTATTGGTTTGAGGTTTCTAGCTCCTATTGAGTTAAGTATGCCCTTTCTAAAAGTTGTTGCTAACTTTTAAGATTTAAATGGTCATATATTTTGTTTTGGTTCTTAAGAAATTTGCCCCTTGATTGAAGAGTTTTAAGCTAGCTTAGGACTTTATACCTATGGAATCATTCCTTGGTTATGCCTGAGCCATATGTGCCATATCCTTCATAACCTACTTCTACCTTTTATTTCGATGACCTTCAGTATACTTATGTTTTGACATAAAACCATTAGCTTGATTTAGAGAAGTTTCTATTCTTAAATGACCATCCCAATATGAGGAGGATATCATTGCCTATTGCTGTTAATTTTTACTAGCTAGCCCTTTTGAAAAAGGTGAGTTTTAATCATTAGTTTGCTCCATCATCTTCAAAGAGGTTATAACCTAATTCCTTTAGTTTTGGTTGAGACTTTGTTGGGTCTAAATAAGGTATGTCATAATCCTACCTCCTGTTTTACTATAATTTTTTGTTACTTTAGTCGTAGCTTTAAGAAAAATTAATGATATCCCTTAAGAAGAACCTATAAGGGTGTCAAAGTAAACTCTATCCTTATAGGTAAGTCCATATTTTTTGAAAATATACTAAGGACTAAGTTCATTTTTTAGAGGGTTTAAGTGATAATAATATGCATTTTATATATCCTTGATGGAGGTGGTCTTTTACTACTTTTCCTTTTCTTGAGGGAGCCATGGTTTTGCTTGGCTTTAAGGAGGTTAGTTGGTATACTCCTTTCTATTTAAGTAGTTAATTTGGGTAGTTATAACAAATTCCTATCCTGAGTGAGATGTTGACCATGAGAAGTGGTTTTTAAAGGGTAAGACTCAAATGTGACATTATTAAAATGTGGCTTACTTGACTTGTTTAAGACAATATTGATGTAAAGGAACAAAATGAAGTTATTGTTTTGATGACTTCTCTAGCTTATAAATCATGGGTTTGATCGACATAAGAGGAGGTTGGGCTTTTGTGACTGTTCTTTTAGGAATTGCTTAAGTTTTAAATGTTATTTTTAGATTTTGCTAGATTTCCCCCCTTTTGTTTAGCATAATGTAGTTGAGTAGTTTAGAATATGAGTTGGATTTCCTTTTCTTTTCCATTATGCTTTGCTCTATAAAGTAGTTGGTGACTTTTATTTCAAATGCTTTATTAATTACATCTTTATTCATCCATTATCTTCCTTATAAAAAAGCCTATTTTTATATACTTATTTGACTACTTAGTCTTAATAACACTAAATATAGTAATCATTCTCCAATAAAAGACATATGCAATAACAACTTATCCATTTATTATGGAATTCAACAGATTTTTCTTATTTTACTAGCATAAAGCTAATCTAAGTATTTCTTCAATTGATCAACATTGTAGGTTTCTGAAATTCATTCCTATCCATGTTAGGTAGCCTTGTTGCTTTATTTTTCAATAGGTGTTTAGCTATAAATGAGCATTCTTAGTTTGGCTTGAATTTGTCTTTGGATTTTATTAATTTGGTCTTATATGTTTTAGTACTAGATATCTTTCTTTTATTTTATGAGGTTGAAGACATTTGTTAAAGACTCTTGCTATCTTTTTTTGAGATATCTAGTTATGGTACAAGGCTCTTTTTTTTCTTTCATCTAGTAAGGTTAATTCCTCATATTTACTTCTTACTCATTTCACTTTAGGTATGTTAGTTTCAAGAAGAACTCGTAGGGATTTTATCCTTAATTTGATTGGTAGTATAGATTCTGTGCCATATACAAATGAGTAGGGTGTATCGATCAATGTTGTGATGGCTTTTCGTAGCCTTATAGAGTAAAAGGTAACTTTTCTACCCAATCCTAAGAAGTCTTAATCATTTTGGCTAAGATCTTTTTTTTTTATAGTTTTGTTAGTTGCTTTAATAGCACATTTAGCCAGAGGTTTGTATGGTAATGATTTATGGTGTAAGATTTTATACTTTTTGAATAAACTCTTGGTTTCTCTTTGGAATTAGACATCATTATCTATTACTATCTAGTGAGGCACTCTATACCAATAAATGATATAACTTTATATGAATTTTGTTATTTGGTTTAATCCGATTTGGCTAAAAGATTATGCTTCTACCCATTTAGAGAAGTAATCTATTACCACCATGACGAATTTATGTCCATTAGAGTTAGGTTTGGCTTCTCCCATAATGCCAATTCCTTATGGTGATGACAAGTTGTATAAATTAATAGGCATTATGTGTATATGATTAGTGTAAATTTGGCAATCATGGCATCTCTTGACAAATTCAAGGCAATTTGTTTCCATAGTATTCCAAGTATCCTTGCCTTATTATCTTTTTTTGCTAAAATTTCCCCATTCATGTATGGTCCACATGAGCTTGCATGCATTTCTTCCATAACTTCCTTAGCTTCCTTTTTATCTAACTATCTAAGATGTACACCATTTGATTCTCTTTTGTAAAGTTGCTTATTGAAATATAGAAATTGTGAAGCATGTCTCTTAAATGACACAATTTTTTTGTCATCAAGTTCTTCTAAAAATTCTCCCTTTTTGAGGTATTCTTCAATGTCATGGTACCTAAGGTGCTTTTCCCTTATTTCCCCTACTTGAAATGTTTTTGCTTTTTCCAATTCATAAAAGGGTACCAACGATGAAGATATTACTATGAGAGGTGATAATGACTTTCTTTTATAGTCTCATGCACTTGCTAGACTTGCCAATGCATTTGCTATTTGGTTTTCTTCTTTTGGGATAAAGTGGAATCGTACAGAAGAGAAGTTAGAGTTTAATTTTGTTGACTATTTTTACATAAGGCTTTAAATTTTCTTCCCTTGTTTCCCGTTTGCTTTCTACTTTATGGGTGACTAACATAGATTCTCCTTAGATTTCTATGCATTTTACTTTTAAGGCTAAAAGGAATTTCAAACTAAACAAGCATGCTTCATATTTTGCCATATTATTGGTAAATTTGAAGTTAAGTTTCCTAGCTATGAGTCTTAGTTCTCCTTCATCTAGTAATAGGATTATGCCTATTCCAGCTCTTTTTTAGTCAACTACCCCATCGAAGAACATTTTACATCATTGGACACTTATTATCCCTAAATGTTTATCTAGGAATTCTATTTCCCATTTTGAGTTATCTCTAATAGTTTATTGATTAAGGAATTTAGCTACAACCCTTCCTTTTATTACCCTTTTAGTTACGTACTTTATGTCATGCTTCTATAGGATCACCATCCATTTTGCCAACTTTCCCAAAAGTGAAGGCATTAAAGATAAGTATTTTAATGGATCTAATTTGGTAACTATGATCACTTTATAGAATAAAAAGTAATGCTCCAACTTATTAATTTCTTAAATAATGGCAATTCATGTCTTCTCTACCTCAAGATACTTGACTTCATATGCCAAGTACTTTCTACTAAGATAGTAAATTGCATTTTCTATCCCTTATCATATTTTTGTGCAAGCATTTCCTCTATAGATTCCTTTTCTATAACTAGATAGAGGGTGAGAGGTTTTCCTATTTGTAGTGGTCATAATATTGGGGTTGATATTAATAGGCTTTGATCTTTTTAAGTGCTTTCTAGTATTTTAGTATCTATTCCAAGGATTGATTTTTCTTTAATAACTTGAAGACTCTTTCACATGTGGAAGTGAGCTTGGTAATAAATCTTAAGATATATTAGAGTTTTCCTAAGAATCCTGTTACCTCTATCTCTCTCATAGGGGTAGGCATGTCTTGTATGGCTTTAATCCTTTTTGAGTTCATTTTTATGCCATAATGAACTACCATATATACTAGAAGTTTGTTATCTTAAACATATATTTCTTTAGGTTAAGCCTTAAATTGTATTGTCCTACTAAATTTAGGAATTTACTAATGCTTCTATGTGTTCTTCTCTAGTTTTAGAGACTTTACTGTCATGTCATCCACAAATACTTCTACCTTTTATACATCATATCATGGAATAAAGTAGTGGCTATGCATTGGTGTGTAACACTTATATTCTTTAACCTAAA
>CANXYI010037620.1:0-10021 GCA_948208565.1 Hura crepitans
CTACACCACGCATTTTCGTATGATTGAACATATCCAACATATATAAGCCAAATATCTTATATGTATTCTTTTAAATATAAGAGAAATAATGTTTAGCTCTCTTTTGTTAATTATTCAAATCTGTTGAGGCCTTCGATGTCCCACAATTAATCCTTCCTTAGAAAGAACACATCAATCTCATGTGTGGAAAGGGACAAAGGTGAAAGGCTCTTACTTGTGTTTGTTATTGAAAACATTAACATACATTAGCACCTCATCTATCTTAATGCATTTTCACATTTTCATTCATTGTATCCAACCTTTTGTCTTACAGGCATCATATATCGTTGAGCCACTTGGGTATATAAGTCAAATAAAAGAGTTATTCGATGAGAGACCATCCCTATCATATACAACACAATAAATATGGTAGGAAAAGGAGAAGGTACCTTTTCTACTTAAGAATTCGAAGCTAGGTTGGGTTAAACATTTGAAGAATTTGATACAAGAATAATGTCCATGGTTATAAGAGTGATAGCTAGGGTTGTACTTATTTCTTATTCTCCTCCTCCTAAATATACATCAATTGCCATACCTTTTGGTAGTGCAGTCGGTATAACTAAGAGACAAAAAAGAAGGATACGATTTTAGGTGAAAAGGTTTGGATGGCGTAATACTTTAACCTAGAATGTTATTTCTATTAAGACTCTGATAATGATGCTAAGAAGAAAGACGTGCCTCATAAAGTTTAAAATTCTACCATTAAGAAGCTAAAAGAAAAAATGGAGGCAAAGGCTAGACTTATCACTTTTGGAAGAGGATTGGATAAGAATAATCTCACTTTTAAATCTAAGAAGTTACTGCCTCTAAATTTCAATTGCCAAAATTGCCTAAGATTGATTGGACTACTAAATTAAGACCACATGCTAAGCAGTATGCTATAGTCATGTGAGGCATAGAGCTCAGCACAAAAAAGAATGTAGCTTACCTCAGCCTTACACTACAAAAGAGATCTATTTACTAGTATTATAAGATAGAGAAAAAGGTTGAAGAAGATTGGGAAAAAGTGACTGAGGCTTTTATCAGCCATCATGATTGTAGCAATGATATGAAAGTGTAGACGCCTTGGTTTTAGGTCTAAGACTTTCCTATGGATTAAGACTTAACTTTACATGCTCATAGTTCGACTCAAATTAAAGAGAAAATGGGAATTTGTGTCGATAGTTAAGTGCTTGGGCCCAACACTAATTCAAATGGTTGTATAGGGGTAAAGCCCTAACATTATAGACCTATTCACTTTTTGAGCCTATGATGATAACCAAAGACAACCTCAAGTAACAAGGTAAGAAACCTAAAACCATGGTCTATACAGACCACTATAGTGCAAGTTTGCATGAACTTGATGCCACAAGGTCCATACAGACTAACATAAAACTAGGCCTAAAGCCTATAAACCACCTGAGTAAACCTAAAGCTTAGGTCCACATGTACCTAGTGATCAAAGTCTACATAAACATACCAATAAAAAGCTTCTAGAAGCATGATCTTCCTATTTAGACTCTGATTCCTAATCCTAGTAGGACTACGCTCCTTCTGTACAGGAAAGTTATCCACTAACCTTATAAATACCCTTTCTATCAACCTATTTCAATAAACATTCAACACATAATTAACACACAATTGATACAGACAATCATCACCGAATTTTTTAGAGTCTAGGCATTGACTTTAATGTAGGATTCACTCTACTAGTCCTAAACCCTTACTAAAATAGTTATTCTCTCTAAAACACATTGATTGTCATGTTGTTATATGCTAAAATCAAGGTAAGATCTAAGGCTCCTTTCATCATATTCATTTATTTGTGTTGTTTACTATAACTAATGATCTCCCATGATTAATTAACATGTGAGGTGATTCTATGTAATCCCCACATCAATTATAAGAAATGATTTTAATCATTCATAGAAAATTATAATCACATTATTTTCTAGAAATGACAACTAAGTTCACACTAACCTATTTTAATGGATGTGAGGTCTGTGCACACTTATAATTTGAATATGAATATAATATGAGGTTTGTATAGACTAACATTCAATAACGGTTTCATATTCATCTTTTATGTTAATTTTTAACACTCATTTAATGTCTAATAATGTATATTTCATTTATCTTAATCACTATAGGATGTTAGTAATCTATATTGAATTTAAATGTCTTTATAATTATAATCACCATCTTATTTATAATAATTGTTCATGCATTATTCATCATTATATACATATCTTTAACATGCATTATAATAACCATATTTGACACTATTACTAGGTCCTTATGGGCCTCTATTTGTGTTACTAATCACTTTACTTGAGTTATGAAAAAGTAACCATTCTTACTAGATTAGAGTTTTAGACAGGCAATATTAGCCATGATATACTCTAGTGCACATGAACAATGGCAAAAAACATAATGAGTCTACACAAACTTACCAACGTAAGGATTGGACTAAGTAACTTATTTTACATTCATTCATTTGGTTTTGTATCTTTTAATATCTTTTGCTTATTTTTGGGTTGTAATAGGTAGTTTAACAACTTGTTTTACACGTCAAAAGCCTAACCTCACATTAGTGATTTTCCACATAAATAATTGGGGTTTTCCTAAACAAAATGCTTTTGGATTTTCCCTAATAAAAGTAAAATAAATGTGTATTTTAACAAAGGTCAACCTCCTAGAGATGGGAGTTAGACAAGTACCGCCAATTCCTATTGAATTATAGGTAATTTTTCGGTCTAACAATCACTAATAAATTACTCAATTTCTAGATATTATTACATACTTATGCTTGTTCTATATTCTCAATATTGTAATTTATTTCTCTAAGTTAAAAGGTGACATAAAAGATTTATATAAATGCTTGCTCACATGGTATGGGATTGATAAGCATTAGAATATAATGGAAAGCATATTACTAGGGAATAAATAAGATCTAATTTCAAACCCCTTTTGTGTAAACGATCAGTGGTCCTAGTTTAGAACTAGGTGGCAACTCTAAACACAAACCACTCTCGTCCTCGATAAAATACAATAAATCTAAAAGAAGTCACTATAAAAAAACCTCGAGTTGCTTAAACAAAAGCGTAAGGAGACCTTCATAGAGTACTTGTTAAGGTAGAGGTCTAGAGTTGGGAATCATTAAAGGATACATCAATTGACTTGGAAGAAAAGTTTGTAGAATATAATAAGTACTTTAGGGGATTCAAAAATTACAGAGGGCTAAACATTAAGAATATAAGGGGTAACAATTATAGTAATGCTAGTACAATAGCTAAAGTGCTTGCTCTATTTTAGGTAAACCATTGTTATGGTGCCTAAAGCAGTTCCAAACAAAAGGAAAGCTTCAACCCTTCCCTTCTAGACTAACAAAAACTGAGAGCTATCCCTATCATTGGTGAGATTTGTATTGTCTATATCATTGGCACATAGTCCATGACACAAATAACTATAGTACTTTTAGAGATAAAATTTAGGATCTGATTGAGTAAAGATAGATCACATATCAAAAAAAGAGATAAAAAGGTCAGGGTGCTTATTCAAATATTCCTCCACTAGACAACATGGTCAATTTGGGATAGTCAAAATGGTGTGTGTTATGAGACTTGTATGAAAATGACTATTTAATAATAGCGAAGAAGAGTATAGAAATAAAGCATGGGTCAGTATGCATGATAGACACATTGGCAACTGATAGTGAAAGTAAGCAAGATGAGAAGGTTCAAGACCTTTGGGTCAATTCTGACAAAGAGCAAAAACATGTTAAAGAAGTTATGACTAAAGTGGTAACTCGGAGTAGTCGAGTGATACCAGAAGAACTAATTCCCATAATAGCAAAGAAAGAAGTAGATGCAATCATAAAGCAGCTGAAGAAAACTCATATATAAATTTCAATTTGTGATCTGCTATAGCGATTCCCCTTACATCAATGAAAGGTAGTTAAAGCTCTATGTTTAGCAATGGTTTTGACTACCATATTACCATATGAACTAGTGGCAATGGCAAAGAGGGAAGAAAAAGCAATGGTTAGTTTTTTAGATATAAATCTTTAGTTAGATAGATGTCAATGCAAATGTACTTTATACATAAAAGCAAAAGTTAATGACAAGTACACAACTTGCATAATGGTTAATGATGGGTACTTAACCAATTTATGCTCACTTAAAGCAATGGCTACTTACATGATTAAGGACTCGATGATCTTAAAGCCCAAGCTCACTATTATAGGCTACGACAACACTAAGAGGTAGGCATACAGGATTTTCAAGGTCAAGGTCAAAATAAGGGTTATGGTTAATTACGTGGAATTTGTAGTGATTGATAACCCTTCAAATTTTTCCTTCATTTTGGGAAGGCAGTAGTTTAATAAGTTTAGAGGGGTTTTATCAATGCTATATTAAATGATAAAAATTACCCCAATAGTGAGATTGTGACAATATGGGCTATAAAAGATAATCAAGTATCAATGCTTGAAATTGCCAACCAACAATTAAATGTATTCCACATAGTTGGGATTTTTTTTAAAGAGGAAGAAGAAAACACCAAAGTGGTAAATATGCTAAAAAAAATGAATTATTTGCCAAGTGTTTGTTTAAGGAATGATTTACAATGGTTGGAATAGCTATACAGCTAAAAGGGTAAAGGGACTAAAGAGGATTACAATACATAGTAGAAACTTTAAAGCTAAAGAGAATAAAAAAGGGTTTCTTGCTATTGGAAAAGAGTTTTGATTAGGCTAAAGGGAACATCAGTTACTTAAGAGAGTTAGAACCTACTATCATAAAAGTGCAGGTTGTACTTAGGTTAAAAATTTTCAATGATGCGCTTAATTGGACTATAGACAAAGATAAGGCCACCTCAGATTTCTTGGTTAAAAAGGTTACGACAAATCTAACTAGCCTTGAACTTAAACCTTAAGAAGAAATCTTAACCACTACCATGCTTTCAAATAAGGGGAAGGGAAAAGCTAAAAATGACCCCAAGAATGATTTTAATGATGTTTACTTTATACTGGAACTATTTAATAATAATGTTTCTACTTTTTATTAATAAAATGAATAATTTTGCATATTTTTGGCAAGTCTCATCTAATTGCATAATGCATAATGATAATGACACACATAATATGTTTGACATTAATTCAATCAATACTACCTCATTTAATCTTGGTACCATAAAAAATCTTAATGAAATTTTAATTGCATCTAACATAACTCCTAAAGAAAAGATTAAATTTGAGAGAATAATGAAAAAAATATTTAAAGGTCATTGCTTAGACCATTGAAAATATTCTAAGAGTACATAAGAAAATAGTTAAACATGCCATATACACATACCTAGAAGAAAAACTAGTCAAACAGAAGCTACAAAAAATAAGGTAAGAATGGGCAAAGAAAATAAAAGAAGTGGAACACAAACAAGTTGATGCCAAGTTCTTAGAAGAAGTACAGTATCCAACCTAGTTAGCAAATGTGGTACCTATATTAAAGATGATTTTCCATTGCCACATTGATAATACAACAATATGTAAGATAGACAAATTTGTTGATTAGTATTCTAGTTACTATCAGATTCTAAACAAGATAACAGATAAGATAAAGACCACTTTCATCACTAAATGGTAAACCTTCTACTATAGTCTTACTTTTTAGGTTGAGGAATGTTGTAGCTACTTATCTGAGGATGGCTAAAAGATTTTACAATTCATAAAGATGTGGACGTGTAACAACCCGAAAATTTTTTGATTCTATGAATAATATTTTTATTTTGGGAAAAATAGTATTCTTGAGTCTCAGGGTGTATTAAAGTTACTGGATAAAAGTATTAGCCATAAAATAATTTTGGTAAAGTTTGAAGTTAATCAGAGTTTAATGGGTTTGTTAAAAACACTAAGAAGAATTTTTCGATAGTATCTTGTGAATAGTGACTAAGGGAAAGCTGAACCAAAATAATTTTCAAAGTTGCTAAAAAAATTCTCAATATTGTATGACCTAATAATCAAAAATTGCCTTGAGTCTAATGGAACTAGAATCATAATTTTCTAAGGTTAGTAACTATTTTTTTAAATTTTAGGAAGCGTAAAATTGACATTTTAATTTGATTTTCTTTGATTTTTGAACCATAATTTTCACAATATTTAAAGACCTAATTTATCTAATTTTAGGAAGTAGAATGATAGAAAAAATACTTAAAATAAGGAAAAAATAAATTTTTAAAGGAATAAAAAATTAATTATTTTTCACCTATAAATGCCATTATAACTTTAACTTTTTAGTCAAAGTAACATATTTCTTCTCTCCCAACATGCCTAAGAAAACTCGATAGCCTCTAAGGTAAGTTTTTCCATTTCTTTCTTCCTTAAATAATGTAAATTCAAGCTTAAATTCACAAAATGATTGAAGCAAATAAGTTTATAAAGGTTCTAGACTATATATTTAATAATATTTTAGAGAAAAATGAATGATTTTCCATGTTTTCGAGTTTAAGGGATAATGTCCATTTTTTTATCGGTTAGGTTTTTAAACAACTATCATTTTTATCACGTTAAGTAGGTGCCTAAAAGTTAGACA
This sequence comes from Hura crepitans, assembly GCA_948208565.1. NCBI lineage: Eukaryota > Viridiplantae > Streptophyta > Magnoliopsida > Malpighiales > Euphorbiaceae > Hura > Hura crepitans. The sequence continues at coordinate 6,606 of CANXYI010037620.1, forward strand.
ATGTGGTAGTTTGAATTTTCGAGTATCGTATGAATTTTTACGATTTTTCTAAAATCTAATCTATAATAGGTAGTTGCCAAAATAGAGTGTGAGCATGATAAAGGTATAGCAAAGGTGGAAATGAACTTTGTAGGGTATTTCAAACACATTAGGTATGTGTAATTGATCTAATTATTATTGTTAAAGCATGAATAAAATTAACACATGGTGTATACAATTATATATATGTTAATTTACATGTAAACATGATACGAAAATGGAGAATCAAATTGTTTATGGTAATCATAAGGTGTGTTAAATTAGAAATAAATGAATGAGGATGAGAATAAAATTGGTCGACTATGTATATTCACATATGGCTAAAATACCCTTGGGTGTGTGAATGAGAATATATTGACTTGTAATTGTGAAATTCATTATGTAATGTCATTTTATTAAGGATTTAAATAATACATTATAAGATATGAGGTAATAGCTTGATACAATACTTAATGGCCTATTTGTTTTTAATGATTAAATATACTTAAAAAGGAGCATGGTATTCATAATATGTGCACCTAAGCGAGAAATGAATTTTCGATAATAAAATGTGCTTAGAAGCATACCATGGTTATGCAAAACATGTCTATATAATTAAGGCACATGAATTATGCTAAATGATAAAAAATATGAGAAGTAAAATAATATTCCCAACTATGTTAATTTGTCATGAATTCATATTAAAATGAATAATTTTAATATTAAATTTCTTTGATGAAATAAAAGAATCATAAAAATAGCCTATATGATTAACAACCTAAAGTTGTATAGATTGGCCGGTTAACTAGGGATAAATAGTAGCTACTAGACACTTTGGTGTCAAACATGATTATGGGTCCACTTACAGTCTGACCCTAAACTTGCATATGGTGATATTAAATTCTACATAGGTGCAGTTTTCGTTTGGGTTCCTTGGGGCCACTGCTCGGGTCTATGCTAGTGCAGCTACCGTTTAGGTCTAGAATATGGACTACTGCACAAAATAATCTCGATAGCCTTAGGTGTTATGTTCTCATATAAATAAAGGCAAAGTAAAATAATTTTAAATGTGAAATTATTGGAAATACTATAATAATATTATTAATTGTAATGGCATGAATAAAACTTGCAATGAGCATAATGTCAATTATAGTGTGATGGCTATATTAATGATACCATAAGTGTTACATAATAGGTGGTAATTTATGTGTAATGTGTGTGATGAATAAGTTATATCAAATGTTGCATCAATTTTATTTAATTAAGTATATTTGATTTTAAATTAATTAACATATATAACAACATTATATAAATATATTTAAGTAAAATTGAAATATATATTGGTGATTAGTATTAATGTGCATTATTAGAACAAAAATATCCTTATAAGATTATATACAATAATTATTTCAATTACATAACTAAGTAATACACTTAACACATCATTTTGTTTGGGATGCGTAAGTTAGAAGAATAATTGAGACGTGCCTTGGTCTTTCCACAAAAGCAAAGAGAAGGCTTTGATTTTGGTAAATTTTGAAGATGTATCAAATTTATGTATTGTATAAACTTTAGGATGTCGCACTCTTATGTCAGTTATGTATAATTTTGAGCTTAAGGCAAAGTATGTAAGTAAGTATAGTCTTTGTAAATGGGTCTATGATTATAAATCAAAATACTTTTTAAATTAAGTTATGTATGCTTAGTATCTCTTCTTCAGGATGAGACTGTGTTGCTGAAATAGATTAATTAGAGTAATTGAATGGATCATAAAGTTGTGAAGATGTATCTAAATGATTATAGAAGTGCTTTTCTTTGGTTTAAAAAGTTTTTGTTAGTGCTCGGTACAATTGTTATGCTACCAAAATTTTGGCATGAGGATTTAAAATTTTTTTAAATGTGTAATGTGATACTAAAAAGGTTTTAAAAAGGTTAATAATGTTAAATATTCCATAATCTATTTTTTGTTGTATAAAGAAAATAAATATATACATAATAAACCTTAAAGAGGTTTATTTAATAAGTGTAGATAGCATTTAATATGTTGCGCACCTTAGTCATGTTAGGCAACCAGACCAGGTAAAAAGTGCAACATTTTGTGGTATCAGAGCATGGTTTAAGCATTCCTAGGTAGTATTTGAGTGATATAGAGGTTAAAACTATACATAACATAATTTAATGATATTGAGGCTTATCAATTGTTTTTTTACCTACAGTTAAGATGAGTGCACCATGAGAGGAACAAGATGGTTAGGCTTTTATGTCAATGGGACAAGAGGCTGACCAAGTGGCATCTATTTCTAGGACTGCTACTAGACATGCATCTATAGCAACCTAAGGTCCACCAGCGTATGTACAAGAGATATTGCATTTGCTAAGATAGGCTACAACTAGTACTCCACCTCTACTAGCTCTACAACAATAAAAAATACCTTTGGCTATTCAGACGACTTCCTTAGAGATAGTGAAATGAATAAGAGCTAGGGATTTTAAAGGAAAAGGGGAAGTTAAACTAGAGATAGCTGAATATTGGTTAGATTGCACTGAGAAGAATATGAATCATATGCGATGTACACCTACAGAAAAAGTAATTTGTGCCACCTCTTTATTATAAGAAAAGGCTTTAAAATGGTGAAATGATTTGATTAAGTATAAGACAAGGGATGAACTGACGTGGGATTTCTTCTTAGAGGAATTTTACAAGAAGTACATACTTAATGATTACTTTAATGATAAAAGACAACAATTTTTGGATTTTAAACAAGAGCAAAAATCTATGGGAGAATATGAGCACTTTTTTATGCTTAGCCACTATACTAAGGATACCATTACTATAGAAGCTAATAAATATAAGTGGTTTGTGAAGGGATTGCATATTGATATCAACTATCAAGTGGTTCCCATAAAAATTAGAGATTTCAGTCAGTTGGTTGCAGTTTGTCGATCAATAAAGAAGATGTAAAAAGAGAAGCGAGAGTATTATTAGAAGAAGAGAACTTCTGAACCATGAACACCTAGCTTTATTCATCAATTATGCAAGAAATTTAAAATTGGTTAGAAGGGAGCACCACACCAATTACAAAAGCAAAGTCAATCTTAGATAACAATGTAGGGAAATTAGAATAGGGGTAAGACTAGATACCAGTCATAGGTAGTGAGCACACTAGTTTCCACAGCTACAGGTGGTCAAATTCCTCAGTGTTTAACTTGCCATAGATGACATAGGGGGGAATGTTAGTGAAATAAGTCAAGGACATCTTTTATATGCTGTCCACTAGATCATTTTCATAAGGATTTCCCTAAGAGAGCTGAGAATAGACATGGATTAGTACAAGTTTCCACCCAGGTATAGAGAGGAGATTGGGATGATAGGAGAGATAGAATGTAGGAAGCTTAGA
>CANXYI010037637.1:0-11128 GCA_948208565.1 Hura crepitans
ACAAGGTTTAAATTGAATAAAGATGAATATCTGTATTACCATCGTAGGATGTGGGTACCTAATACCGATGACTTGAGGTTATAGATACTGAAGGAAAAACATATGGCTCCTTATTCTATGCACCCTAGTAGTACAAAGATGTATTTAGACTTAAAGCCTCACTATTGGTGATTAGGGATGAAGAGAGATGTAGCAAAATACGTGGCCAGATGTCTAACATGCTAGCAGGTAAAAGCTAAGCACCAGGTTCTTTTCAGATTGCTACATCCTATAGCAATACCAAAGTGGAAATGGGAAAAGGTTATAATAAACTTTGTAATAGGACTACCTATAACCAAAAATAAATGTGAGCCTGTATAGGTAATTATAGATAGACTGACCAAGATAGCAGACTTTATCCCTATCAGAATGGATTATTCTCTAAAGAAACTAGCTAGGCTATACATAGATGAGATTGTTAGACTATATGGAGTGCTAGTGGTTATCATTTCTGATAGAGACCCTTGCTTCACTTCCAAATTCTAGAAGAAACTACATGAAGCACTAGGCACTAGATTGACCTATAGTACAGCCTTTCACTCTTAAATAGATGGATAGTCATAGAGGGTTATACAAGCGGTAAAAGACATGTTGCATAGCTGTGCCATTGAATTCAAGGGTAGCTAGGACCAAATACCTATTCTTAGCTAAGTTTGCCTACAATAACTGTTATCAAGCTAGTTTGGGCATGGCACCTTATGAAGCATTGTATGGCAGAAGGTGCAGGACTCTTTAGTGTCAGAGTGAAGTTAGGGAAAGCAAGATTTTAGGTATTAACTTAGTCAGAGATGCAGAGGATAAAGTCAAGGTCATCAGAGAAAGGCTGAAAGGTGCAACTGATAAACTAAAATCCTAGGTTGACCTGAAATGTAGGGACATTGAATATACAGTGGGTGAAAGAGTGTTTCTGAAGGTAACCCAATAGAAGAAAGTACTTAGATTTAGTAAAAAGGGGAAGCTTAACCCCAGGTTCATTGGTCCATATGAAATCATAAAAAAGTGGGACCTCTAGCATACAGACTAGCCTTACCACCTGAACTGTAATAGACCCAATGATGTGTTCCATTTTTCAATGCTTGTACAATATAGATTAGACCCCTCACATGTGGTTTAATTAATAGACATTGAAGTACATCTAAATCTGAGCTACAAAGAAGAACCAATGCAGATTCTAGCTCGAGAATTAAAGTAATCGCATTAGTGAAAGTGCTCTGGAGATATCCTAATATAGAAGAAGCTACGTGGGAACCTAAGGAGCAAATGAAATCTTAATATCCACACTTGTTCACACCAAGTAATTTTAAGGGTGAAATTTCTTAAAAGGGAAAGAACAATGATGCCCGTATGTTAAGGCTCTGTGAACGGTACCTCTGAGGCTTAAAAGAGGTGCCAGGTCACCTTCACAAGGCTTGATACATCATGTGCCATCATTCAAGCATACACACATATGACATACCATGCCTACCATGCCATGACACATCACATGCATGTCTTAGCCATGCCATGATTACATACATGCATGCATATTTTCATTAACTTCACCATAGACACATCTATTTCTATGCCTAACATGCCTTATCCCCATACATAACATACCTATATGACATACACCTTACTTACAAGTTAAGGCACCTCCATAACCCTCTCTACTAAGCCCAAAACCACACATAATCATGCATTTTCTCATGATATGCACACACTAATCATCCAATCCCATGCCACACACATCATTGTACATTATATCCCCTACATATACATGACATAACCTTACACACACACACACACACCCTCTCGGTCAAACTAGAACCACAACCTTCCACCCATTCCTTTCATCAATTTAACATACAAATCATCTAAATTACATATAATCAACATCAAAATAACTCACTTCACAATTCCACGCACATTACACACCATAAACCATAACTTCCATACACCGTTTCCACATAAATCACATTTAAAATGAATATGGAATGCCTCAAATATATCAAATTCACATACCTATACTTGAATTAGAGTCTTACCTACACTTTAGCAACTTCAATTTCCTTTTTGAACCTCATTTCTACTATGGCCTACATACATACACACCTAACTTAGAAAAATCATGAAAAATCACACAAGCTTCCATTTGAAAATCTAAAAGCATGGGTAAGCTTAGAATTATGAAATCCCCTTAGAAGAAAAATAAAAAGTAGAAAAGAACACTTACAAATAAACTTGAATTTTTGTCACCCCTTTATGTAAACTAAACCTTTCTTGAATTTTTTTGAATCCTGTGGTTGTTATGGTGTCCATAAGCTTTATGGAAAACTTTTTCATTAATTAAGGGATTTTTTTATGGCAAAATATGCTAGAATTAGTGCTTAAATTGGAAAAAAATGGTGGCCTAGAGAGAAAAATGGCATTAGACACAAAGAAAAAAGGGAGAAGGGGAAATAGTGAGGTAGAGGGGTAAGGTGTCACTTGGTGGCCCTCCCCACTCACATACACCATACACCAATGGTGGGGTTAGGGTGGCTCAGGTGGTGGCACATGTCACTCGAGTGCCCCGTTATCTTAATTTTTCTTGGGAACTTTAAGAAATTTTAAATTTCACTCGGACCTTAAAAAATTGTCATGTCAATTTTAAAAATCTTCAATTAAGCCTATTTTGGGACTATAAATCTTAGGTCAAAATTTCTTCAGCATGATAGTTAACTAATTCCTTGATTTATGTGAAAATCTCAAAATAAAGGGAAAATAGCAAACAACCTCAGAAAATTAAATTTCCTTCACTAATGGTCTCAGTGGAATTTATAACCTTCAGAATATGGTATTTTTAGGTCCGTCCAAGCACATCCTAGGTCATTCCTAACCCAAGTCCATATGAGCCTATGACCTATTATATTATGACCTAAACTAATTTATTGGTTATGCTAAATTTTTAAATTTTGTCTTTTTCATCATTTTATGGTCATTCAAAGTTTCATAACTAGCACGCCCTACCTCGGGCCTTATGAAGGTGACCCAGCACCCTTGGCACCCTTTTGGAGCCTTAGAGGTACTATTCACAAAGCCTCGACCTACGGGCATCAAATTTATGTTCGGTAATCAGTGTGTATTCGTCATATTCACTAATGTAACTATACTTTCCAATGCAAAATGCAATTTCATAGGATCCAAATTCATATCAAGCACATAAATAACATAATTGTGATAATATAAAATAATAAATTCATAACAAAACATGATATGGAATTTTGTTCAATGTAACTACTTCAACATGTAATATAATATAATTCTCCTATAATCATGCAATTATCCATATATTAGTTAGAAAACATGTTTGTAATTTGAAAATATGATTTAAACTACTTCTATCATGCTAAACTATATAAGCAAAGATTAAAAATGAATCCATTATAAATATAAAAGATATAAGATAAATTTAATAAAAAACTAATCTTTATGTGTCTAAACCTATATACATAATCAAAACATGCTTTTAATAATGAAAAAACAAGTTATGGCCTTCAGGACTTTTCTATAATGAAGCTCTAATCTCATAAATGATTTGCCATGAGAAAATACTAAATCTGTTGAATGATTCTCCCTATGAACATAATTATCTCTTTATAAGATTCCATAATATTCTGGATAAACCAAAATATTATTTACTGCACAATAACTCAATTAAATCTCTTAAGAAATTTAAGAAAACACTCAATTTAAGTAATCTTTTAAATTGTATGTAGAATACTTGATTGTTCATTCTTTAATGGGAAAGAAGTGAAGGGCATTTCTAGGTGTTGATTGTAGGGAGTTTCACTCTCTTTTTCTATCTTCTTTTGATGTTTAGGTCAATTAACAAAAGCCTGGTTTAATTCTATTCTTGTTCTAGGCTTTTAGAGACTAAGTGTCAGAATTCGAACATGATTCTTTCATGCGTATTAGGCTCTAAAAAGTATATTTGTGCAATGTTAGATGGAAAGTATATTTTCGTGATTGTTTTAGAGAAAAAAATATTAGTTACGTGGTAGTTCTCTTTTGAAATGGAGATCTTTGGCTTTTATGGCTTATAAATAAGGTTTATTTACTTTCATTCTTCATTTTATCTCTATTGAGGATTATCCCTATGTCTTATAGATAGTGTTTCACCCATTCTGACCTTTTTTCTTCTTAGATGATAAAATTACAATTTTACCCTTAGATAGAATTTGCACTTTTTTGGTATTCATTCATGCTAATCATTCATTTACCTAAATCATAACTTTGGTTATCATTATTAAGCTTTTTTAGAACCCAAAATCAAGTACTTACAATTACCCTTCTTTAATGATATTTACAAAGCATGCAAATGTGATGCAGATTTTATTAAAGGCTTCAATGTAGCATATGCATGAGATATGATTTGTGGGTGCCTAGAGCAACCACTAATAAAGATGGGATATATTGGTCCCTATAGCTACCCCTAGAAAAGATAGAAAATGTGAGTGCTTAGGGCAATCAATAGAAATGAAATATGATGTGACTGTGATATAATGTTCTTATTGTTATTAATGCATGAAAATTTAATATTGAAATAAACATAATGATGAAAGGATATTAATTACTTATTTGGTCATTTATTGGCTAAATGACTTGTAAAACTTGCATAAACTACTTTAAGCACATGAAATTTTAAAAATAATGGTGATAGCCTATGAAACTAGAAAACCTAGTCTAGATAGGTAGGGCAGTCAATTAGGGATAGATACTAACTACTAAGGTACTTTGGTGCCTTCTAAGTTGGTGTCTAGCTGTATAAGTCTAAACGGGCCACTACACACATCTAGGATGGTGTAGTAGCTGTATCAGTCTAGATAGGCCACTACACATAACTAGGCTAGTGTAGTAATTGTAGAGAACTAGCATGACCATTACACACATCTTACATAGGTACAAAAGCTGTATAGGTCTAAAAGGGCTACTGCACACCTATGATCTCAAGGGCCAGATAGCCCTATTATCTAGTTTAGGGTACATGACTTTTAATTATGGGCAAAGTAAAAGGAATTATGTTTTAAAACAATTATAAAGAGATACTTAAGAAAGATTAAAACCTAATAGACTGGTGAAATGGTAAAAGCATGTTTTGCAATTATGATTAGCATGTTATATATATGTGTATGGCTTTTATTGAATACTAATATATGAACATGAGATGGTTATATAATTATCATAGAAGTTATATATGTTAAGAGTAACAAACATATTTTATGCTCCCATAAATAATGTGAAGTCATAAAAAATAAATGATACGTACAATCCTATGGTTATAAATTAGCAAGTTTATAGGCAGTCAATTATATGAACAAATTCTATGTTGAGATGTGGAATTTAATATATGATAAATGACATAATACACTTAAATAATCATATAGCTAAAGTTTGAAATCCTATGGAAAATATATATAAAAAAGAAAAATTATTATGCTAAAAACCTTGTGAATGATAATTAATCTATACATAATTTAAAGATATAATATAAATTACCTATGATGCATTCTTTTGAATTAAACATAATACTTATGGTAAATATGTGTTATGTATATGTTATGAATGAATTAAAAATGGTATTGTATGTATAAGTATAATATTATCATATACACCACTAAGCTATAAATCTTAGCGCATCATTTGTTTTGTGTTGCATAAGATTCATGTTTATAAGATCGAGGATGTGGAAAGTTATAGAAGAACATAAAACTAAAAGAGTTGTTATTTTTGTTATTTGTTATGTTTGTAATCTATATATGGTAGTAGTTAAAATTGTTATAAGCACTTATACATACTTTGGTGAAGGGCTATAGGCTTGAGATATATATATATAAAGGATTATATGTGTAATGATTTTACGTATGGATGTTATCTTATTTGTGTTTAAGTATAAAGTATGGTTGAGACATCTTATCCATATATGTAGTAGTAATGATGTTATATGTTTGATTGGGATGGTTGATATAATTATTTTATGTTTAAGATAGATGGATGAATATAGTTTGGATGTGATGTTGAGATATAATGAACATGATCATGGAATTTGTAGATATATGGTAATATAATTATGTACGAGCCTCAGAAGTATTTTCATATATAGGTTACTATTTATTGTAGGAATTATATCACCTATGTAGCAGGTATGGTTTTTGATTTCCAACACAAAAATTCCTTAAGAGTTAACCTTTAAAGTTTTTTTTTATTAAGAGTGTTTTTATATGGTTTATAATAACAATGGGAAAAAAAGTTTGCTAGTAACTTGGATTTTATAAAGATGGATTTTAGATTGTGTGTCACCTCTCAGTTGGATCCGATGAATGGTTCAGTGAGGGGTGTCACATTTAGTGGTATCAAACTCTAGTTTAGGCATTCCTTAGAATAAGGATTGTGTAAGGGTTATATAGGTGTTGAAGGCTTAAGGTTGTATACTATATAAGAATGTGTGATAAGGGGTTTTGATAAGTTGTTTTCTATAATTCGATACAACATGGATGAAGCAAGTTCTTGAAACCTTGAAAAAAAGTAGAGGTAGAAGATGAGTTGATTTTACATGGTCAAATTTTGGTTATAAAGGATAGTTAATAGGTATATATAAGAGAACTATATCAGAAAGGGATATGATATTAATGGAGTAATGATGGTTTTAACAAAGTTGTCCAATATTATGGGATAAAAGGATATATGTGGAAGTATCAGTGAGGAACAAAGAGTAAAGTATTGGTAGACTTGGTACTAAAAAAAAGTATTCAAGGACATGGGAGTTAATGCTTCTAATGTGCTTATCAATTTTCCCTAATATTAAAGGCCCCTTTTTAATGATGCATGATACAAGGGGGTTAGGTTATGTATTACATCACATAAGTATCATCATTTAAACATGCATGATCATGTTACATCATTATCATAATTTACATCATCATATATGCATAACCACAACACTTTTATCATATATTCCTTTCACTTAATTGAGCGGGAACTTTGATAGGATACACCTATATAATGTGAATGATATATGAAAGGATTGAAACATTCATGGGGAAGGTTATGATGGATTAGGATAAAGTAGAACAAATAAAAGTGTTTAACTTAGAATACATATGAAACTATTTATATAATGATGTTTATGACAAAAATTATTAAGATAAACATAAATGGATGATTAGTTCTAAGGATTTATGGATTAGAGTGGTAAAGTAGAAGCATGGTGCTTTTATTGTGTGAGATAGGACTAGATAAGCAATAATGGATGAATCATATAAAAAACTACTAAAAAGGAAGATTTTGAGTGATGGATGTATTGTATTATGGCCTTTTATGAAATGCGTAAGAGGGGAAGTATGTAAGTATGAATAGTTAAGTTGATAAATGATTAAAAGAGATAAACCTAAGTGAAAAATGATATAAAGATAAGAAAGGTTGTGCAATGTTGAGCAAAGCGATGAGAAGTTTCATATAAAAGAATGAAAATGGGATGAACAAACATGTAAATTAGTGTTATAACATATAATGGGACCTTGGGAATTTTATTAATGAAATTCTTTTAAGAGGTGAGGAAATGTAACTCCTAAAAATCCTAAGATCATGAATAGTAATTCTTAGAGTTGTGAATAGAGACTCTAGGACTCGAATAGTGCTTTTCTTACTAATCAATTGTATATATTATAAATAGGTTCTAGTTGTAGATTTGCATGAAAATATAATGTTTAAATATTTAATGACTTTATAACAAGTGTGCTTGTGAATAGTGCTTTCCAAGGTGTATAGTGTAATGCTTGCATCTCGAGGCTCCATGAACTGTGCCACAGGGCCCGAGGAGTGCACCCAAGGTGTCGGGTCACTTGCATTTGGATTGAGGTAATGGCACAAGTCATAAAACTTCAAAGGGCTTTAAAATGATGAAAAAGGCAAAATAAAAAAAATTTAGCAGAACCAACAATTCATTTCGGGTTGTAAGCTATCCATCGGACTAATAAAAATTTTTCGGGCCGGGACTAACTCGAGATGTGCCCGGACAAACTCAAAAATAATGGATCCTAAAGCTATAAAATCATACTGAGTCTAATGGTGAAATAATTTTTGGAATTACAAAAATCTCATAATTTTTTAGGTTGGCATGCAAATCAAGGCAGTCTGAAAACTGTCCTATCGATGGAATTTGGTCACAAAAATTTATGAACAAGTAGAGGGGATTAAAATAGAAATTTTAAAACAAATGGTGTAATTTTTGGACATCCAAGTGACCTTTTATGAATTTTCAAAATTTCCCAAAAAATCAAGATGGTTCAGGAATTTTCGGCACAATGTTGAGGTGTTAAGAAGGGGCCTACAATAATTCGAAGTCGCTTGGCACACTTACCAATTGGCAAGAAAGCCATGACAAGTGGATTTCCACTTGTCAAAGACCAAATATTCATTTTAGGCATTTTCCCTTTTCTGCCTAGAATTCTAGACGTCACCTCCTCTGTATTTTGACTATAACTTTCTTCTCTAGTGGCCAAATAAAGTGATTCTAGTGGCTAAAAATTCTTTAGGATGTTAGGGATTAGTAGGAAAAAGAATCAGGCAAAAAGAAGTAATGGTTTGGGAGAAAAAAAATTGAACAAGGTGACTAGTTTAAAACAGTCTTGAACCATGACACCAAGGTAGTTCTTACCTATATCTGCCCCATTTCTTAGACTTCTTTAGTGATTCTTGATCCCAAATTATAGCTAAGACATGTTTGTATGTGTGTATGATATATTGGTGGCCATTGAATTGCAAATAATAGTTCACGGAGCAAGGACAAAACTATCGTAGAAGCTAGATTGGAGTAGGCAGCAAGAGTGTGGATAAGAGTGACATCATCAAAGGCTTATGTAAGTAAATTTACAGCCTTTTTCTCATGTGTAGGGGGGCCTAGATTAGTGAATTTAGGTTTTGAATGGCTAGAATGGTTATACATTAACTTGAATTTCTCTTTGGTGATGTTGAATACCATGAGTTTTTATGGAATTGTGAATGGTATATGTGAGTAGTTGCATAATTTGCTTAAAATAGCTTACTAGAATTTGTTGTTTAAGGTAGTTTAAATGAGTGTTTTACTGCCTAAGAGGAATTTAAGTCCTGTTTGGCATGCTAGGGAGTGTTTTATTAAAGTTTTGGAGTGGAATTCATAATGGAAAATGCAATTGTGCTTGTGGCCATGAGCTACCATGGGTAGTTCTTGAAATGTTATTTTGTGCTTTTGGTTATAATGGCTTAAATTCAGATGTTGTGTTCATATTTGAATTCATGGCTTGTAAATTGTATGGAATAATGTTAGTTTGACTCAAGGAATGAGAATTTAGTTCACTTACATTGAACATCCAATAGCTACTTTTAGTGTGTTGTATATTGGTCGCAAGTGACCTATAATATTTTTCTTGAAATTGAGTATGGTTGTGGCATGGCATATGTTATGGTTGAATTTTGATGCCAAGTAAAAGAATATTAGGAATTTCAGTACACTTTACTTTTAGTACCTAAAAGTATGTAATAGTGGCATGGTTGTGGAATAGTTTATAAAGATGTTCATATATGCCTAATATGGGTTATGATTTTGGCCTTTAATGATCATGAACTTTAAAGGATGAACACAACCTATTAGTATAACAAAGTGCACTTAGAATATGCCTTGACTTAGCAAGAAAATATTAGACCAAATAATGTATTTAAAGCTTTAGAAAATGACTTAAAAGGTGACTTTAAATAAGTTAATAAATGGAACTTTCCATGTGCCTCTAAGAGGCTAGAGTTGAGTGACATTTTGGCCATGGAATTGGCCTAGTTTCAATAACAGTTGTGCCTATATTTTTGCCATAGACTTGGCCCAGTATTCATTAGCAATTATACCCACATTTTGGCCATAGATTTGTCCCAGTTATAATTGGCCTCGTGTCCAGTAACATGTTAAATAGAATAGTGAAAATTGAAGTGAAATCGGACTTAAAATAGTCCTAGAAAACTAACTTCCAAAAGTGGTTGAAATGACCCATAACTATCCTGTAGACCTCTACCTAAACCAAAAATACCACTGGACTAGAAAGTATTAAGTTTTAAAGTAGAATGTCCTGATAAATTATGACATAAGATACCTTAAACTTTGGTAACAACACATTTAACAATTATTTCTGAATTTTACCTGGTAGAGCCAAAAAGTGGCTATACTAGTCCGACTAAAATTTTAAAGTATAAGATAAAACTTTTATCTATTTATTTTTGAGACTTAAATATTATAAGAATAATTTTGGCTGATAAATCAAGTTAAATTAATTTACTTAGCCCATTGGTTAGACACCCACTGGATGGGTTGATCGGTCAACTTAGGGTTTTGTAGCTACTAGTTATTGGTTGCTGGAAAGGTCTACGAATTGATCTCCATTTTAGATAGTCATTGGTGGTTGGACATACGGACTTATCACCATTTTGTCACCCTATTCTTGATAGTTATTTATGGTTAGGGAGGCCCACGAGCTGATCTCTATTATGCCACTCAGTTATTATATTATTTTTGGGGAGACTATGGCTAATCTCCATTATGGCACACATGCTGGTATAGCGGTGTAGGTCTAAAATAGGGGCCACTGCACTAGTTATTATCCCTCTAATTCCAGTGTTTTAAAGTGTCCTCTTTCTAGTCAGGCTAGAGAATTTAATTAAATAAAGAACCAGACTGATTATGAACTGAAAGATTGAGTATAATGGAACAGTGTTTCCTCAGCTTTGATAAGTTGCTAGATAAAAGGCATTTTAGTCATTTTGCACGGATGTCCCAGATTAGTCTAAATAACTAATTTAAGTAAATATATATACATAGAAGGTAAAAAGACTGCTTCAAGGCATGTAAACACCTTAGATATATAAAGTCAAGCTGATATGAATAACTAGTTCAGGAGAAGTTAAAAAAATACAATACAAGGGTATTTTGGTAATTTTTCCCCTTTAAGACAGACTAAGTAATTCCTTCAAGTGGCATGTATTAAGTAATAATCCTCGTTTTAAATGGTTTATTTAAGTAAAAAATGATATTTCTAGACCAGACAAATACCTT
>CANXYI010037695.1:0-12109 GCA_948208565.1 Hura crepitans
TGCCCATTTCATTCTAGTGAGAAAGGATAATTCTATAGAGAGATTGGCAAAATTGTATGTTGATGAGATAGTTAAGCTCCACGAGGTGCCTTCATCATTTTAGATAGAGATCCCTAGTTTACCTCGAGATTTTAGAGGAAACTTGAGGATGCTTTTAGGACTCGGCTTAGTTTTAGTATGGCTTTTCATCCATAAATGGATGGTCAGTCAGAGAGGATTATTCAAATTCTTGAGGATATGCTTCAAGCATGTGCTATAGAGCTTAAGGGCAGCTGGGATAAGTATTTTTCATTGGCAAAATTCACTTTCAACAATAGTTATCAAATGAGTTTGGATATGGCTCCTTATGAGGCATTATATAGGAGACGATGTAAAACTCCCTTATGTTAAAGTGAATTGAGTGAGCACAAGCTTATGGGATTGGATTTGGTCAAGGATGCTAAAATGAAGGTGAAAATCATTAAAGAAAGACTAAAGGCTACTTTAAATAGACAAAAATCCTTTATGGATTTGAAGAGAAGAGATATAGAGTATTTGCGACAAAGTTTTTCTGAAAGTATCTTTATGGAAAAAGGTGTTAAGGTTCGGTAAAAAAGGGAAGATGAGTTTGAGGTTCATTAGACCATACGAGATCATAAAACATGTGGGTCCATTAGCCAACAGACTAGCTTTACCTCCAAAGTTGTAATAAATTCATGATGTGTTTCATGTCTCGATGCTAAGGAGATATAGATCAAACCCTTCACATGTTTTGATAGTTGATGAAGTGGAGATAAGGCCAAATTTGTCATATAAAGAAGAACCTATTAGTATCCTAGCCAGAGAGGTTAAGGAATTGCAGAACATGACTGTGCCGTTAGTGAAAGTCATATGGCGACACCATGGCATAGAAAAGGCTACTTGGGAAAGTGAGGCTTAGACGGGAACAATCCCACAATTGTTCGAACCAGGTATGTCAAGGATGACATCTTTTCTAAGAGGGGAAGAATTGTAACAACCCGAAAATTCAACTCTCGTAAATAGTACTTCCCAAGATGAATAGTGCTTCCTGAGACCTAAGTCGCACTAAGCATACCAATGGGAAGTATTAATTACAAGAGAATTTTGGGCAAAGTTTGAAGCCAATCCGAAGTCGTTCGGATGGTTAAAAATGCTAATTAAGATTTTACGGCAGTGTTTTGTAAATAGTGTCGTAAGCAAAGCTAAATCGTAAAATAAATAAAAAGTTACTCAAAATAATCTAAAAATATTACGACTTGATACTCAAATATTTCGAATAGTCCAATGGCTTTGGAATCAAAATTTTTTGAGTTCAGGAACTATTTTTACCCAATTTTTGGGATAGAAAATATATTAATTTTTTAGGTTATTGTCGAAATTTGGGCATGAGGTTTTGTGAGGATTTAGGGCTTTAATTTATGGATTTTTAGGGATAGGAATAGAGAAAAATTGACTTTTCTATCAGTTATAATAATTTTTCAAAGGAAAGAAAAATTATGTTTGGGGAAACTATAAAAGGAGAAAATTTCTCCTCCACCCTCGCATACAAAACACAACATCCTCTCCTCCTCCACACCTAATTTTTTGCCACCCCTCTCCTTTTCTTTTTCTCTTATATTTTCTCTCTCCTTAAAGGGACCTACTGTGTAAGTTTACACCTAAAATGACGAGCATTCTGAGATGAGTCCGTGGACACCAAAATCATTTGGAACAGTAGAGTATTTCAAAAAAAACTAAAAAGAAAATTAAGGTGAATAGTAACTTTCCCTCTCTTGGGTTTTCTTGTTCCATAAATTTTATTTTTTATGGGTTCCTAAGATGTTGTAAAGCATGTATCTAGGCTCGAAATATTTTTCTGACCTCTAGATTATTTTATATTATTTATTGAAATTCATACCCTTTTTATATTTATAGGCAAAATAACAACCTGAGCCTCCCGAGGCAAGGAGAAGGCATGAGCGGACTTTAGGGGTCCCATATAACCTTGTTAAGTAAGTGTAATCACTTTAAATTAGATTAATTATCCATTTAATGCATTACATATAAAATGCCATATATATAATTAATGGTAATAAATGCATAGAAAATGAAATAAATGCTATAAAAATTATTTATGACTTATGAAATTATTAGATTATGATATTTGATAATATAGTGTGTTCAAATGTGATAAAAACTATGAAAATGTGATTTTACATTATAAGTGCATTATGTGAGTAAAAACTCGAAAATGCCATATTGTGTGCTTATGTCTATAAATGTACGCATATGGTATTTTTATGAATTAAGACATATATAAATGATGTGTTGAGTGCTAGAATGCCACAAAATAGCTTGTTATGTCCATGAGTGGCATTATGCCTATTTGCACCGTTAAGCATGCTAATGTGTGTACGGGTGATTCTTATTGATAAAAGATGTCGTGTATGCATGAATGCAATATGTTATTATGCTAAAAATGGATTTTTGACATATTATAGATATATATGTGTGATACATGCATAATGAGGCATGATATAGTTAATTTTAGACAAATATGGAAAATTGACATGATATGAACAATTGCATTGATATTTGTGTCTTCATATGACATGTTGAGATGTTGAACATCCTGATGACATTACACCTAGGAAAATGGATCCCATGGGTGTAATGGACATCGATAGGCCTAAGTTGGCCAATTGTACATGTGTAAACTATGCAATAGTGCATTAAGGCCAATGATGATTTTTATGTTAATATAATAAAATGAAATGTGAAATTGGGTAAATTGACATATAATGGCATGTTTAATGATGCCTATATAGTTAGACAACCTAGTTTGGATAGGCTGACTGGTCAACTAGGATTATAGTGGCTGCTAGCATACCTACGGGTATAAGACCTTCAGGTTATTGATTTACATGCCGATGGGTATAGGAGCCTTCAAGCCTAAGATTTACTTGTTGATATTCATGAGAGCCTTTGAGCCTAAGTTCACTTTCTTATGCGGTATGAGAGCCTTCGAGCCTAAGTTACACATTTATGGGTGTGGAAAGCCTTCGAGCCTAAGTTATGCATCTTTAAATGTGGAGAGCCTTTAGGCCTAAGTAATTCCATTATCCAGCCTTTTTTAGTTGTCTTATGGTTATGGGCATCGGTTAAATAATTAAAAATGGCTTAAAATGGTATAAATTAGGATTTTATGCTAAATGGCATTATTATGTGATATTTGGCATATTGTGATCAAATAACTCCAAATTGGTCTTAGGATGCTTAAATGCATTTATTATCACCAGTATGATTATTGGTAGTGATTATATGAAAATGCCTTTTGAAATGCTAATATGGACAATTGTGAGGTGCATAATAGCACTTATAATCGAAAATAGGTATATCACTATTCTTTGTGATATATGAGTTTGGTATGGCATTTACTATGCCTTATGGTCTAAAATTGGCTATTTCATGATCATTGTGATTTATGGCATATTTAATGTGTAATAACTATAACCTTATGTAAGTAATACATTATGTCAAGAAATGGTGATTATGTGATATATATAATGCCTCGATAAATGTGCCTTCAATGCATTGTCTATGCTTGTAATGTGTATGTTGGCATATGAGACACCATAAATGCATGAATATGACTCTAAATCCAAAATTTGGTTTATGTTGTATGTAAATCACAAAAATTGCATAACTGTAATATTAAATTTAGATATGGTTTGTATGGATTATGGACATGCTATAATTTTCCTTTTTACAAGTTAAAGTGATTACACCACTAAGCGAAAGCTTAGCACATTACCTATTCGTGATGCATAGGTAACAGGGTAGTAGATTAGAGCCAAAGCTTCTAAAAATAGGAAACATGAATATAACCCTTGTGTGGGTATCTTTGTATTCATTTTGTAATAGTAATGATAATGTAAATGTAATGTCTAAGTAGTTATAATGCTCTTGTGATCTCGAAGAGATTTAGTCTATTCTGCATTTTATAGCAGCGTTTTGTATTAAATATCTTAACTGTGGATTTTATTTCTATTTTCTCGTATGTTGTGTGTGATGATTGATGAATTACATGTGAGAATGTTAATTATGAGAGCCTGAGGCTCATTATGATAATGATGTGTTTTTGGAGGGTCAGAAGGACCTATGTGAGTTAGAGATGTATGTTGTGAATGTTTAAAAGTGTTTTTAAGTAGGTAAAAATTTTGGAAAGTGTCCCAGTACAGCCGTTATGCTATCGAATTTTCTACATGATGACTCCAATGTTTACCTCAATTTGCATGCTAAAAAGGTTTTCAATGTCTTACTGCATTTCCAAGTCAAGAAATATTTTCTTATATAAAAGTTTCAAAATTTAAGTGATTTTGGATAATGGAAATGGATATCATTTTAGATGTGCGCATCCTCCATTCAAGTCTAATGTATGGATCAGGTGAAGGGTGCGACATGGACTTACACCATGATGGTCCATATGGGATACAATTTTAGGTTTCTTGCCTTATTGCTTGAGTTTTTCTCTAGCTATCATTATAGGCCCTAAAAGTAAGGCATCTACACCTTGGAACTTATGTTTATTTGACATTTTATCATATGTCTTAAAACTTGCTTGTCTTGACATTTTGTCCCATGTCTCATATCTTTGTTTTGTCTTGACATTTTATCTTATGCCTCAAAGCTTATCTTTGCTTTCATGTTTATGCCTTGGAGATTTGTTTTGTCTTGAAAAATTTTTCTTATGCCTCATAGCTTATCTTATGATTGTGTTGGGTTAAGCATCTTAGGCTTCGTATTAAGAGATCATGTCAATATGCTTGATTTGAGGTAAACTCATGGTCATGACAATGTGATTAATCATTTAAGATAATCAAGGCATTCTTGATTTGGATCGAAGATTAAATCACGTGTTGGATGATCTTAGTGTGATAATTCAATTAGTTAGATTTCATATCACCTTTGGATTCTTTTATACTCTTATGCCTTAAAAGTATTTTAATCTTTTTCATGTTCTTGAGATATCTTCCAATAGAAGTCAAATCCTATGAAATTATCTATACAATATTACCATTGATTTTATTTTGAACTTGTATGTCCATTTTGGTAGTTTTGAGTTTTGGCCTATATAAAGATGAAAAATTCATTTCCTTATCGTTTTCACATTTTTTACTTATTTAGAAAACCAAAGCTTTCTTTCTTCCTCTAAAAAGGCATAAACTCTAAACCATTCTAATTTTTCCTTCTAAGACCCACAAGTTTGAGCAAAGCCTCTTAGAAGAGATCATTTTTTTTTTATGATGACATTAACATATTGTGGGATTTACCATCACACTTGTTTTCATTAGCCATAAATGTTGATCTTATTCGAATATGGCTTTTATTTTCCTTTATTTTTAAGAATAAAATGTGACTTTAGGCTAGAATCACCTGAATTAATAATGTAATTGAAAACTTGAATTAATTAGACTCATTTTAGACCTTAAATTTTGAATTTAAACTAAAAGAATGTAAAAAGTTGCACTAATAACATGCTGTGGAGGAGTATAGACATGCAATTATTTACTACCATTGCATGATGTTTGTTATAGTCATGTGATTGTATGCTATTGTCATTTGATGGTTGTATAGTCACACAATTATACACCACAATTTATGGATTATTTTGATACTTTAACTTTGTTTTATGACTTCCTTTGACCGAATTTCTCTTCTTCTCATCTTTGTAGGGCATTGCTAACTATAAAAAAGATGGCAACCTTTCAAGAATCATATCTTTCTTTAAGGTTCTTTCTTAGTTGATGAAAGATAAAATTAACTCTACCATCTTTTCTTCACTCTTATCGGCTCTACCTTAGATATTAGAAGAGATAACATGTGTATCTATAGAGCATTAGTTAAGAGATGGTTTGATACTATACACACCTTCCATTTACCTTATAAAGAGGATACCATTATCATATAGATTTTGCTACAATTAAAGGTATTCCCTGTAGTGGTGAGAGAATCACATTTGATGATTGTTTATTCTATGGTACCATTTAGTGTGACTTCATCATTATTTTATTTGGATTGTGCCTAAAAATAAAGGGCAATAATGGTATATATTAGTCCTCTATTATTCAGCATTGGTCTAAAGCTACTCTTAAGGATCCTCTTACAGAGGTGGAGGTTGATCAATTGTGAAAGGATTTATTTTAGTGCTTCTCATGAGTATCGAGAGTACTATAGAGAGTCTTTTTGTTTTGGCTCTCAAAACCTACATGCCATCTCTAATTTGGATTAGGGGTTTCTAGCTCTAGACATGCTATACATAGGGCTTGATAAGAGCTATCAAAGCATGGTGAAGACATAATAGGGTTTTATTAGTTATTGAGGTATAAATTTCTTATTCTCTTTTTTTTCTTGCTTTTCCCTATTTCTTTTTATTCTTCCCCATCTTATTTCCTTTTAAAAGGTTTAGGCCTATAAGTGAAGCATTGCTCCTCGTCCTACTTTAGCCATCATACCAAATAACGAGTTCCTTAGACTCTTGAGATAGAATTCCTCCTTAACTACAAAGGAATATAAGGTGTATTCTTATAAGACTTTCCTCAGTGATTTGAAGGATAATGTGGTAACTTCCTTTCTATTTCTCATCATTTATACCATATCTTGATTCTTATCTCATACTAATTCTTGTTTTCATAATCACAAGTGCACCAATGTTGGTAATGCTTAGATGTTGCTGATTGGAGTCTTTCCATGAGGTCTTTTTTCCCGTATATTGAATAAAGACACCTTCTAGAGGATTCATCATTCAGGTGTTGGTATTTTAGTGAGAGTCTGTTCGAGTGGCATAAGAGCTATCAGTTTAAACATGTCCCTAAAGATCCTATATAATCGTGTTTAAGTGTTTTCATCCTTCCTATTGAATTGGTTAAATAAGGGAAGATTGGTGTTTGGGCTAAGACTTTGGTCAATAGGAGAGTGAGCTATAATGCCTTTGGTAAGAAATCTCTCTCGAGGAAAGTTCATGATATCTTCTATAGTTTTCATTCTAATGAGCAATTCTTAACTTTTTTTTTCTTTTCTTTTTTTTTTTCTTCTTTCTCTTTCTAACTATCAGCTACCTTTAGATTTCAACCTACTGCTCCATTTATTAAGGATGAGAGCTCATCTTAATAGCATCCTGCTATTCTATCTTTTTTTTGAAGGATATGGGTGACTAGTCTGTAAAACCTGATCCTTACTTTAGTTCTTATGATCATAAGGGGACCTTATGTAGAGGCACTATAAAAGTTCTTTGTCTGAGTACCCTATTCACTCTAGCTATAAGTAGCTAGGTATATTTCTTTTTATTTCTCATGTATTTTTAACTTTCTCCCAACTATTTTGAATTCGACCTTTCTTTTCTTTCACCACTTATAGTGCCTAACAGAGTCTTTAGAGCATGTAGATAATCTCATTGCTTATCAAAAGAGTGAGCTTATGTCACAAACCCATAGAGCTAGTGTATGCAATTTTTATCCTATATGTATGTATGTATGTTATGCTAAAAATTTAATTCAATTGTTCATATGATTTCAACCTTTCTATTTCTTCAGGACACTATTCAGGAATAGAGGTAGATGATTAGTTACCTTAAGAAATGGCTAGCTTATAAGAGATAATTATATGATGATCAAGAGGCTAAGCTAAAGGCATATGCCTATAGATTAAGAGAGCTCAATGTCAACCCTGAGGAGGTGGCTAGATCTATTTGAGCTTTTGATTCCGAGGAGAATGTTTCTTTTTTTTAGTAATTCTACTAGCATATAGCATTTTTCTTCTTCTTTTCAATTTAATGAACCATACACACACACACACATATATATGAATCTTTTTATCATTCTTTATTTTGTTTTGACCCATTATTGATCTTTATGCTATGAGTTATGCTTAATCTCAAAAGAATTATTTTCTTCAATGAACTTTCTACTCTAATTACATATATACCATACTATAGTTGTGTAATGGTTCATTAAAGTTATATAATAGTTTCAAGCAACAAAGAATAATCGTACAACTATTCCCTGCAACTCTAACTCAAATTTAGATTTTCTAAATTTGTCTCCCTAATTTAATTTTGATCATATTTTTATTGCTCATAGTATTACATAAACCAGTCCGAACTTCTATAATACATCTCTACTTAGTTTTATCGTTCTCTCTCATTCCTAAGAGCAATCTTAATCATGTCTTTGCAATTTCATCATCTTTTGCTTCCATTCATCACCAACCTATCTAATGATGATTGGAACATGCTTAGCCTTATGGGTTTAGGTGGTTGAGATTTTAGGCCTCTATCAACTTGAATATGCCTTTCCAAAAAGCAAATACTTATTTTTGGGATTTGTCTGATCTGTTATCCATTTTAACCCTTAAGAAATTTGCCTTTTGATTGAGGAATTCCAAGTTATTTTAGGGTTTTGCTTATCAATACGACCATTCTTTGATTGTACTTAACCAGCATATACCATATCCTTCTCAACTTCTATGGCTTTTGGTTTAGACTAACCTTAATATGCTTATATTTTGACTTGTAACCACCAACTCATCTTGGAGAAGTTATTATTTTTGAATGATCATCCTAACGTGAAAAAGAATTAACATTATTTCCTATTGTATTATTTGTCAATTCTTACTAGTCAGTTCTTCTAGAAAAGGTGAGTTCTCAATTATTGGCTTCCTTCACCATCTTTGTAAAGGCTATAATTTGGTTCTTTTAATCTTGGCTAAACCTTTTCTAGGTCTTGACAAGCTACATCATAACCCTACCTCTCATTATAGTGGTAGCTTAGTATTGCCTCAATTATGGTTCCAAGAAAAACTGATGATATTTCTTCCTAAAAAGAACTTATGGGGATATCAACCTAGGTTTTATCCTCATAGACAAATTCATATTATTAGGAATCATACCAAGGATTGGATTTGATTCTTAGAGGAATTAACTAATAATTCCATTCACTTTGTCTATCCTTAGTGGAGGTTAGCATATATTACCCTTCTTTTTTTAAAAAAAGAGATATGGTCTTACTTGAAGAAGGTTAGTTGGTATATAACATCTCACTTAAGCCACTAGCTTGGGCATCATTAATAAATTCATGTCCTAAATGAGTTATCTACCATGAAAGGTAGATATTAAAGAATGGAGCTTAGACATGACATAATCAAGATATGGCCTACATAGCCTATTCAAAGACACCATTAATATTCCAAATG
Source organism: Hura crepitans (assembly GCA_948208565.1). Lineage (NCBI taxonomy): Eukaryota > Viridiplantae > Streptophyta > Magnoliopsida > Malpighiales > Euphorbiaceae > Hura > Hura crepitans. Next base: position 9,229 of record CANXYI010037695.1, read on the forward strand.
AGGATGAAGCCATTATTCTAACTTCTTTTTTTACTTATAAGTCATGGGCTGATCGTCAAAATAAGAGATCAGGCTTTTATGATTATTCTTTAGGAATTACTCGAGCTTTAAACATTATTTTTTATTAGATTTTTTCCTTTTTAGCTTTTATTTTAATGTAGTTGAACAATTTATAGTAAAATTTAGATAGAACTTCCTTTTCCTTTTCATTATACTTTGCTTCATAAAATAATTGAAGTATTTTATTTTCAATTTACCATTAATCACATCTTTATTCATCCACTATCTATTTATAAGAGAGAAACTCATTTTCACATACTCATTTAACTACCTAGCCTTAATAACACTAAATCTCGTAATAATTCTCTAACAAGCATATGCAATAGTAACTTACTTATACATCATAGAATTTATTTAGGGTTTCTTTATTAGCATATATGTTAAGCAAAATATTTATTTAAATGGTCAATGATTACTAGTTCTTAAAATTCATTTCCATTTATGTCTAATAACTAGGTTTTTTGTTTTTTAGGAGATGTTTGACTACAAATTGGCCTTCCCAATTTGGTTTGAACTTTCCCCTCAAATCTTATAGGTTTGGTCTCATTTGATTTAGAACGAAGTCTCCTCTTTAATTTTGTGATGTTTAACTCACTTATTAAAGACTCTTACCATTCTCTGTTGATATAACTAGTAATGGTATAAGGCTTTTGGTCTTATTTCATCTTGTAAAGCTAAATCCTTATATATACTTCTTACCTATCCAACTTCAGGTATACTTGTTTTAAGGAGAACCCTTAGAGACTTTATTCTTAATTCAATGGGTAGTACTGCTTATGTCCTATATAATAATGAATAAAGTGTAATGCCAGTAAATTTCCTAATTGTCATCTTATAACCCTAAAGAGTGAAGAATAATTTTTCTACCTCGTCCTTGCAACTTTCTATCATTTTGGCTAAAACCTTCTTTATAGTTCTTTTAGTTGCTTCAATGGATTATTAGCTTAAAGGCTATAGGTTGATGACTTATGGTGTTAAATTCCATATTTCTCTAATAAATTATTAGTTTCTCTTTGAATTTGGACACCATTATCCTTACTATATGGTGAGGCACTCTATACCTATAAATGATTTAATTCTTAATGAATTTTCCAATCTACTTGGACCTAATTTAACTTAAGGATCATGCTTTCACCAATTTATAGAAGTAATTTATAACTACTATAATGAATCTATGCCTATTAGAGTTAGATCTTATTTCTTCCATATGTCAAGTCTCTATGCTAGGAATGGCCATGGCGATGATAAGTTGCATAATTCAGTAGGCAGTATATGTTTGTGATTAGCATGAATTTAGCAATTATGGCATCTTTTGACAAATTCAAAACAATCTGTTTCTATGGTATTCCAATAATGCCCTTACCTTAATATCCTTTTCAATAATATGAATAGATATATATCGGGATATATATGGCCCATATGTACCCATATATATCTCTTCTATGACCTTATTAGCTTCTTTTTCATTTAAGCACCTAAGGTGTACACCATTTGATTGTCACTTGTACAGTTGTCTACTAAAGGCTAAAAATTAGGAGGCACATCTTTTAAGTGACATCTTCTCCTTATCATTGACCTCTATGAGAAATTCTCCCTTTTTTTAGATAACTTTCATTGTCATGATACTCAGTGTGCTTTTTTCTTTGTTTCCTCTAATTGAGATATTTTTACATTTTCTGATTTGTAAAAAGGCAACAATGGTAAAGATATTATTATAAGAGATGACAATGATTTCCCTTTATGATGCCAAACACTAGTTATACCTTTCAAGGCATCAACCATTTAATTCTCTTCTCTCAAAATAAATTAAAATTGTATAGAAGAAAATTCTTGTCTTATCTTGTTGATTGTTTCCACATAAGATTTCAACTTATCCTCTTTTATCTCATATATGCCTTCTACTTGATGACTAACTAACATAGAATCTCCTCATATTTCTATGTCTTTTACTTTTAAAGCTTTAAGGGACTTCAAACCAAATAAGCATGTTCATATTCATCCATATTATTGGTGATGTTAAAATTGAGTTTTCTTGCTATAAGAATTGATTCTCCCTTAGGTGGTAATAAAATTCTGCCAATACCCACTTCTTTTTGGTTAATTGCCCCATTAAAGAATATTTTCCACCCTTGAATGTTTATTACCCTCAAATGTTCATCTAGAAATTTAACTTCCCATTATGAATCATCTATAATGGATTATTGAGTGAGGGATTCAACTATAACCCTCTTTTATTGTCTTTTTGGTAATATATTCTATGTCATGCTTTTGTAGGTTCACCATCCATTTTGTCAATTTTCCTAAAAGGGATGGGACTATGTATAAGTATTTTAATTGGTTCGATCTTATGATAAGAAATAACACTCAAGTTTCTTGATTGCCCAAATCATAGCAATACATGTCTTTTTTACCTTAAGATATTTGACCTCACATGCAAGATATTTCCTCTTGATATAGTAAATTGCATTTTCCATTCATTATCATTTTCTTGTGTGAACATTGCCCCTATAGATTCCTTTTTTATTACCAAATAGAGAATGAAGGGCCTGTCAAGTTATGGTGGTCTTAGTATTAAGGGTGACATTAAATAAGTTTTAATTTTCTCAAATGCCTCTTGGTATTTTGATGTCAATTCTATAGGCTGATTCTTTTTTAATAGTATCCTTTAAACCTATCACTCCCATTTAAGGTTAAATTCAATCTCTATCCTAGTTAGGTTTAAATTCATATATCAGTTAGGACATGAACTCTAATCATGGTGTGCTACTTATTGAATTTCATTCTTATCTAGTTGAGTCTATTAAAAGTAGGAAAAAAAAGA
>CANXYI010038127.1:0-11508 GCA_948208565.1 Hura crepitans
TATGGGAAAAATATCAAAAATAAAAAAACTCTACCCAAAAAATTTTAAGTTAGTATTCATCGAAGAGAAAAATCGAGCCTAACCTTTAATTTTTTGCGCAAATCGAGGTAAAAATAGCATTTTGGGGTTATGGAGGTTCAAAACAAAGGCTTGAAGGGAGGAAAAGAGGCAAAAATGGAGCTTTGATGGAGCAAAAATGGGTCCTCCTCTCTTACAAGTGGCTTCAGCAGCAAAGGGGGGAGGGGAGGCACTATTCCTCCTTTTACCCCATTTGTTGACCTATTTATATTATTGCCTCTTTTTTTCACCTCATTTCTGACATCTGAGTAACCCAATAATATTCATAAATCAAACCTCAAAACTCTCTAAAAATCCATGCTCAAAAAACACGAAAAATCGATTAAAAACACAATTTTTAAGGTTACTCAATTTTCGAAAAAATACTTCTCGATCTCCAAAAATTTCAATATCAACACCAATAGACTCATTAGAATTTTTAAGTATCATATTGTATAAATCCTGTAATTTTTTTAGCAACTTTAAAAATATTTTACGGTTCAGCTTTACAATTATTATTCACAAAATACTATCGTAAAAATTTTTTTAGCATTTTTAACTAACTTAATGACTTCTAATTGATTTTAAAGTTTTCCCGAAATTATTTTATGATTAATACTTCCATCCGGTGGTTTCAGTACATCCTAAGTCTCAAGAATACTATTCATCCTGAAAAATACTATTCATAAAAATCGAAATTTTTGGGTTGTTACATTACTTTCCCTCTTAAAAAAAATGTCATCCTTGACATTACCTAGTTCAAACAGGTGCAAGTACTGCTCTTATATCTGAGCTTCTATTTCCCATGCTGCCTTTTCTATTCCATAGTGCTTGTAAACAACCTTCACCAGCGAGACTGTCTTATTTTTAAATTCTTTAATCTCTCTAGCAAAAATTCTGACAGGCTCTTTTTCATAAGATAAATATAGTCTAACTTCAACCTCTCCCATAGATAGAACATGCAAGGATTTGATATATATCTTCGAAGCATAGATACGTGGAAGATATCATGAATCGGCTGAAGTTTTAGTGGCAATGCTAGTCTGTCGGTTACTGGCCCCACACATTCTATCACTTTGTATGGTCCAATAAACCTCGGACTTAGCTTTCCTTTCTTGCCAAAATGTAAAACCCTTTTTCATGGTGAAACCTTTAGAAACACCTTATCTCTCATAGTAAACTCAATATCATTTCTTTGAAGATCAGCAGAAGGTTCTATCTATCAGAAGTGGCCTTCAACCTTTCTTTAATGATCTTGACCTTCTCCTCAGCATCCTTAATCAGATTTGACCTTATAAGCTTGGTGTCACTAAGTTCAGCCTAGCATAAAGGAGTTCTACACTTTCTTCCATATAATGCCTCATAAGGAGCCATACCTAAACTTGTTTGATGGTTGTTATTTTATGCAAACTCTGCAAATGATAGATAGCAAACCTAACGACCCTTGAACTCAATGGCACAACTCTTCAACATATTTTCTAGCACTTGTTAACCATGTTTCATCATGAGCATAACATCATATACTACTTAACATTAAGTCACTTAAGTATCAAAGGATTACCTGAATGACTCTTTCTAATTATCCATCAGTCTATGGATGAAATGTCGTACTAAAACTTAATCGGGTACCTAAAGCCTCATGAAGTTTCTTCCAAAACCTTGATGTAAACTACGAGAGTCCTGATTTGATATAATTGAAGATGGAACTCCATGCATTTTAATAACCTTATCAATGTACAACTTAACAAGCTTCTCCATAGAATAGTCCTTTCTTATTGGTAAGAAATGAGTTGTCTTGGTAAGGCAATCTACCACAACCTATACTGAATCACACTGACTCCTCATCATAGATAACCTAACCATAAAGTCCATGGTAATTCTATCCTATTTCTATTCTAAAATTGCTATAAGATGTAGCAATCCAGAAGGAACTTGATATTTTGCCTTCACCAACTGATAAGTAAGGCACCTAGTCACATATTTTGATACATCTCTCTTCATACTAAGCCACCAATAGGACAACTTCAAACCTTGATACATCTCTATACTACTAGGGTGCATAACATAAGGATCATTGTGGCCCTTATCTAAAATATATTTCTTTAACTCTTTAACATCTAGAACACATATTTTATCATGGTAATACAAACAACCATTACTCTTCATTTCATACTCAGTAGGCTTTCCCTCTTGGATGGCACTTATTATGCTCATCAACCTATGATCATCTTTTTGACTATCTTTAACTTGCTGAAGCAAATTAGGTTTTACTTGCATCTTTGATAATAAAACATCATCACCTATCAATTGCAATCTGACATTCATGGCTCTTATGGCTACCATGAATTTCCTACTAAGCGCATCAGCCATTACATTTGCCTTTCCAAGATGATAATCGATCAAATAGTCATAGTCTTTGATCAACTCCATCCATTTCCTCTATCTTAAGTTCAACTCCTTTTAGATTAAAAGATACTTTAAACTCTAGTGATCAATGTACACATAACACTTCTGTCTATAGAGATAGTGTCTCTATATCTTCAATGCAAACACTATCATTGCCAACTCCAGATCATGAGTAAGGTAGTTCTTCTTATGTAGCTTTAATTGTCTAAAAGCATAGGTAACTACTTTGCATTCTTGCATTAGAACACAACACAACCCATTATGTGAAGCATCACTATAGATGGTAGAATCCTTCCTAAAAATCGACTGAACAAGAATGGGTGCTTCTGTCAACATCACTTTAAGCTTGTCAAAACTCTCTTGACATCTGGCATCCTAAACAAACTTGACATCTTTCCTTAATAGATGAGTCATAGGTGCTGCGATCAATGAAAACCCCTTTACAAACTGTCTATAATAACCAGCTAACCCATGGAAACTTCTATTCTCTATGGTGTTCTTGGGTGGCTTCTACTCTATAACTGCCTAAATCTTACTAGGATCTACCCAAATCCCATCTACAGAAGCTATGTGCCCAAGAAAAGACACCTCACTAAGCCAAAACTTACACTTGTTAAGCTTAGCGTACAACTCCTCATCTCTTAGAACCTACAAAACTATCCTCAGATGCTGATCATGGTCCTCTTTATTTTTTAAAATAGACTAAGATGTTGTCAATGAATATAACTATAAACTGATCAAGATACGGTCGGAAAACTCTATTCATCAGGTTCATAAAAGCCGTTGGAGCATTGGTAAGCCCAAATGGCATTACCAAAAACTCATAATGACCATGTTTTGTTCTAAAAGCTATCTTCGCTATATCAGCTTCCTTAACTCTTAATTGATGATACCCAGACCTTAGATCAATCTTGGAGAACACTCCAGCCTCTTTAATCTGATTAAAAAGATCATCTATTCGTGGCAACAGATACTTGTTTATCCTTCTTTGTGTCAAACATGTGTGGTAGATAAGCCTGACAGCCCTTCCTCATCATCCGCCTCATTATGACTGCTGATATAACATTGGACAAAAAGTTTGTCCCCTCACCCACAGCTATGATCATAGCCCCATCATCAGCCTTGAGAGTTAACCTCTTTAACTTACAATCTATTATCTCCTGATACTTAGACAATCAGTCTATACCCAGTATCAGGTCAAACTTCTCAAAAGGCAACTCTATTAAGTCAGCTATGAACTATTGATCTTGAATCATCAAAGGACATCCTTTATAAACTTTGTCAACCATCACATGTTGACCTATGGGATTACTAACCATAATCTTTAGGTTTAAGTGTTCTAAAACTAACCTTCGGTCTTGTACCCGTAATGTGCAAACACAAGAATGTGTGAACCCAGGATTTATTAAAGCCAAAATAGGAGAGTCAAAGAGAAGAAAGGTACTAGCAATAACATCTGGCTTATCAGCTTCCTCTCATGCTCTAATAGCATACTGTCAGGCAGAAGCCTGCAACTCAACTTTACACTCTACTCTATCTCTCTAAGCTCTCTCTACTCTCTCTCCTCAATCCCCTTTTTGAGCTTTGATGGAAACATGAGTAGATCCTTATCTAGCATCAGCTTTTTTTGGGCAATCTTTATGAAAATGATTAAGTGACCTATAAAAAAAGCATACTCCTAGCTTCATCTTTCAACACTCCCCTTTATGTCTCTTATGGCAAGTCTGACACTAGGTACTAGGCCACTCTTGCCTATCTGAACTGGTGTATTGGTAGCCTGAGATTGCTGCCTTGTCTTGCCATGCACAGTTTTCTAAGATTGGCCCTACTTTTGTATGTACTGTGATGCCCTTATCTGACTTCCTTTAAACTTCTTATCAACTCTCTGAGGTGCAATAGAAGCTCTATAGCCAAAGGACATCTTCTTTTGATAGAACTCCCTTTTTTTCCTTCTATACCCCCTCTATGGAATGGCACACTGCAACAAGCTGGGAGAAAACTATGATCTTCATAAAGACCACCTGTGACTTGATATCCACATGTAATCCCTTCTTGAACTACTTATACTTGCCAACTTCAGTAGAAACAATATCTTTGGCATAGCAGCTAAGCATAGAGAAGTCCTTCTCATATTCCCTTATTGACTTTTGCTCCTGCTTGAGGTTCATGAACTGCTGCATTCTATCATCTAAATAATCTTTAAGAATGTATTTCTTATGGAACTCTATAGAGAAAAAGTCCCAAGTAAGCTTATCCACTGTCTTGTACTCAATCAGGTCCTTCTACCATTTTGAGGCTTTTTCCTGTAGTAAGGATGTGGCACAGATAACTTTCTCTATAGGCATGAATCTTATCTATTTCACTATCTTCTTAGTACGATTTAACCAGTACTATGCATTTTCAAGCTCTACTTTACCTTTTCCCTTGAAGTCTTTGGCTCTTATTTTCTTAACTCTCTCAAGATAGGTCTTGTAGAGAACTAAAGGGACTTTTGGCTGCTATGCTAGTGGTGGAGCAACAATTGTAGCTTGTCTCAGGATCTATAGCATCTCTTGTAGAAACACTAGTGACACCAATGCTGCATATGATACTTGTCTTGCCATACTACCAAATATGGATACAACCCAGTTAGACTCTTGTCTCATTAAACATAGAAGCCTGACTCTTAACTTCCTCATCTTCAGGTGGCAAGTTATCACTCATCTTATCTATAGGTAAGGAAAACAATTTATAAGCCTTGATATCATAAATTTTATGATATATAAATTAACCTATAGCACTTATATATCTCTTAGGAACACCTAACTGAGACTCTGATGCCATAAAATTTGACATCCCTTAGCCAGTTTGGTCGCCAAACCCGACTAAGGAGTGCGACCATAACATATTACCCGATCTCGACACATATAACATTATTTAAAACAACCTTATCAATTGTGATTAAAACATAAAAATATAGGTTTTCAAAAAAAAATCAAAAATTAGGTTACTAATTCAAATTTGAGAATCCTCAGGCTCAAATCCCAGGAATATAACGGCTGTACTAGGCACTATCCCAAAATTTGAATAGTAACCTATAAATCAAAATACACTTCTAAAATATTTCTCAATAATTCCCCAACTCCATGATCCTTCTAATTACTATAAAAATCACAAACATCACAACATATTATCTTAATCTCAAGAAGAGATATCGCATAATAAATTAAACTTATACAAGCTTTAAAATAGTTACACACATTAGAAATCCAAAATTATTACAATTTAGGCCCATTCTATCAAAATACATTATATGAGCACTTCCTATTTTATACATCATAAAGTTCATAATTACAATCACAAAATATACCAAAAGAATCTTCCTCTCTTGATAACTTAATGATTTGAGGCTTTCTTTCTAATTGTCACCTTACCTACACATCACAAAACAAACGATGCGCTAAGCAACAACTTAGTGGTGTAATCGAAATAGCTTAAGTAAATATGCCGTAAAACCTTCATACATTAACAAGTAGATAATAGATATGAATTACATCTTAAAATGTGCAACAATCCACATAACAAGTATGCGTACATTAACATAGCTTATAACATATGTATTTCACATCATAATAATCATGTCTCTTTATAACATGTCATGAATTATGCAAATGGGATTATTGTTTAATTAATCTAATTGTTAAGCCCATACTTAAAAACAAGGACATTAAGGATAATCGAGTATAAATGGACCACTTAGGCCCTTAGAACCATAAAAGCCCTACACACATCAGACCCGAAGGTTAGAAAAATTATAAACTCGTAGGTTAAAGCATAAGGTCAAAAATCATAATTATGCATCAGATCCAAACGTCAAAAATAAGATCCAAAAATAAACGTATTAGACTCATGGGTTAGAAAATTAACCCTAAGGTTCACACATCACTACCCGAAGGTCACAGAGGTATTGAAGTACCTTAGCAGCTATTATGACTCCTAGCTGACCAGTCAACCTATCTAACTAAGCTATTACTTACATGGGCTACTAACCAATTATTTTTAGTTTCACTTCATTATTATTGGTTGATGTTGCTTTTAATTATATTGGTTTAGCCAATGAACGACTAAATTGGAAAAGTGTTAATTATATACTTAATACAACATTATGCAATATAACAACTTTTTATAATGCTAGTTTCAAAATCATTACATGCACATGTTCATACACGCTTAATATCACGATTTTTCTGTATTAAATGCATTATGTATTATCATCATGTCATAATAGTCAAAAAGAGCATATGGCTTACAAACTCATGCACCAACATTCTAGTATCTGTAGATAAATCATCCATACACATTAGAAATCCTTATCTCATCATAGGCATGTCTTACATACCATGATCTTGCTATTAAGGATATTATTACCACTTATAAGTCATTTATGCCAAAGTCATGCTAAAAGCACATTAAGAATGTAATAAAGCACCTAAAACTCATTTCACGTCATAAATGCATTATCACATGCATATAAGTGATTAAAGAATGCATTATTGCTCATTTTATATTTTCATATCATTTCATACACCTAATGCGTCTCAAAAATATCTTCTCACACCCATAGTCATTTGGCTATGCCCATACAACCAACTCACACTTATGTATTCTTTTTAACATTCTTACCATTTCATTCAATTAACATACCTTATTTCCTCATCATCCATCATTAATTATAATCAAATTTCATGCACATTATACATGTAAAACTACATGCATACATACACATTCATATCTGAGCTAACATTCACTCACACATCCTCACATGGCAATTTCGGCCCCAAGGCTCTCCAAAGCACTTAACACACACAAAAAAAAAAATTTATCATTAAAACACATATACATAACCATTTAACATCATATGTATACACATATCCCATTTAACATGCCATTTACATCTTTACATACGCACACATGTATACAAATATCCCACTTAACATGCCATTTACATCTTTACATACACATACACATATACCCATAATTCAACCTCCATCATTGATTACATACATTTATTCATCTCGTCAACATCATTAAATTCTCATTAAATGCATTTATTAAGCCTTAATGCACATTAAGTTCATTTTTCACATTTATGGCATAATATGGAAAATTTAAAGCATAAACAAAATCACACAAATTATCTCGATTACACATACTAAGAGAGTTAAAATGCACTCTTGATGCTGGCTCACACCTTGTTCTTTCCTTTGTCTTAGGTTTTATCCACTTTCTCAATTACCCATTATAGATTCATTTCATAAAAATCCAAAATAAATCAAACAGGCATCAAAAATTAAAAATGACTACATATATTGACTCTTGGACACCCAAAGATTAAGGAAAAAATATCAAAAATCGAAAAATCCTACCCAAAAATTTTTGGGTTACTATTCAATGAAAAGAAAAAATGAGCCTAACCTTTCATTTTTTGTGTAAATGAAAGTGGTAATAGCTTCTCAGGGTCGTGGAGGTTCAGATCTAGGGCTTGGATGAAAGAAAATGAGGCAATAATAGAGCTTTAGAGGAGCAAAAATGGCTCTTCCTCTTTTACAAGTGGCATCGACAGCAAAAAAAGGAGGATGAGGCACTATTCCTCATTTAACCCCCTTTGTTAACTTATTTATATTATATACCTCTTTTTTTACCTCATTTCTAACATTCGAGTAACCAAATATATTCATAAATCAAACCTCAAAATTCTCTAAAAATTTGTGGTCGAAAAACCTGAAAAATCGATTAAAAACACAGTTTTTAAGGTTATTCGATTTCTAGAAAAATACTTCCTAATCTCCAAAAATTTCAATTCTAATGCCAAAAGGCTCATTAGAATTTTTGAGTATTAGATTGTATAAATCCCATAATTTTCTAAGTAACTTTAAAAAATATTTTATGGTTTAGGTTTGCCTTGGTCACTATTCACAAGATATTACTGTAAAAATTTTCTTAGCATTTTTAACCAACTTAATGACTTTCGATTGATTTCAAACTTTATCCAAAATTATTTTATGATTAATACTTCTATTTGGTGGCTTCAGTGCATCTTAGGTCTCAAGAATACTATTTATTCTGAGAAAATACTATTCACAAAAATTGGGATTTTTGAGTCATTATAGGATCTTTTAAGAGTTAAAAGGACCTTAAATTAGGTTTATGTTTGATTTAAATTATGGCCTGAAAGAGCTTTAGAAGGAAGCCCAGAAAAACCCTCTTATTAGGCCATGCGCAATAGGCAAAAAGTAGCCCAATTTGTAGGCCTTTTTTAACGAGATTTAGGTCAAATTTTAAGGGTTAAAATTTAACCTAATGAGGGTTATGTCAGTATAAATAGCCTACATAAAATTAGCTAATACAAGCAGCCACCAAACAGATAGAAAATTCGCACACTCTCCTTATGAATTTTCAAATTCTCTGCTGCTTCTTCTTCTCCCTTCTGAATATCTTACTAGTACCTAGATATTCAGTTGTTCTTCACTTTAATTCTTGTGTGGATACCTTGGAGGTTTTTTCGATGAGGATTACTGTGGTTTGTTACAACCCAGTGAGGTGAGTTGAAGATAAGGAATCACCAATCAATAGATAATGATAAATTTTTATATTGCTTAATTTTCTGTTGTCTATCATTTTGATTTATTCGAATCCCTATTATCATCTATTGGTTTTGCATGAAATTTTTTTAATTTTCCACCATGTATAACTCATGCAAAACCAACATCAGTATCAAAGCCAGGGTCTCGAATAATTCAAAATGATTGAAAATTTCGATTATGGTTAATTTAGACATAAAATATACTTTTATTGTTCATTAGTTCAGTGGTGGCTCTTGATTTTAATTTTGTGATAAGATCTTGTTAATACGATTAAAATTGATTTGGCATGATATTAAAATCAGATGTCTTGATTTTTAATTAGATTAAATTGGTTTTAAGAAAAATGTGCCTTGTTCTTGTTTTCACGCTTTATGATTTAATTGCTATTTTGTGGTTTAATCTAATGACTGATGAATTAAAATATGGATTTTAATTTTGCTCATATATTTCATGAGTATTAAATTAATTAATTTGGTAAAATAAGTGATACATGAATTCGTATTTTTTGAGAGGTTAAAAAACAAAAAGGCATAAGTTATGGCATTTGTTTCATTTGTTTTCCAAAAATTTTAGAATTTATTTTTCATGAATATGAGATACCTATAATGTTAGTTAGAAGTTTTTAAGTGGTAAAAACCATATGCATATGAATAAGATTCATAAACTTACTTAAGTGTTAATATTATGCACAATTTTGCATCGTGTAATGGTAATTTTTGTTAGCTGATTTTGCCATGGGTCCAATGCCTCAAAGGGTGATTTGAATTGATGAAAGTCATTATTATAGGTCCAAAAAAGTGTCAACAACTACTGGAATTGATCCAAACTTGTTTGGGTTGATTTTAGGGTCTAAGTTAAAAACAGCTTTACGGTTCGCTTAAAATTCGATTCTTAATGAACCATTGCTTAAAGATTTATAATTAAAATTAAAATTCAATTTGATTGGATTTATTTTTTCTAAAAATTTATGATAATTATTACCTTGAATTTAATTAAATTAAATCAAAATTTGATAAATTAAATTAAATTCGGATAAGATGATTTTTTGTCATATAAATTCAAATTCTACATGGAATGTGATTCATAGTAAAATTAGGATTCTAATCCTATTTAACTTGAATTTCTAATTAAATGAGGCTTTTAAATTAAAGATAAGAATTAGGTTTTATTTTGATCTGATATGGATAATTGTTATCTAAATGGATTAGGATAAGTGAACAAGGCAATATAGATTTTTTTTTTTTAATTTAGAATATGATTCTAAATGATATGCTTGCAATATTTAATTTAATTTAGAATTCTAATGTGATTAAAACTCTTACAAAAGGAGTGATGTAATTTAATAATTTAATGAGATTAAATAATTAAATTACATGTTTAATTTGATTAAAACTCCATATTACAAGTATATGAAAACTGAAATGATCAAGATGTATGAACCAAACTAGTTTTATAAGAGTTATAATGCTAGTAATCAACTATAATCAATTTTTTAAAGTTTTAATACATGTGATGTATTAGAAATGCATACCAAGGGTGTATGATTGGCATGATGAATAGTCATGGACTATGACCAATATGATTGATCATGAATTGCATGGATTTTTCTTTGGTAAATTAGGCATGCGTGTCCCAACCTTTTTCTCTCATTTCTATTGTATTTCTCTTCTTATCTAACTCCCCTCACATGTAATGCAAGGTCTTCTTAATAATTTTATTATGTAATTAGATTACATAGGATTAGAATAAGATGAAGATATATAAGGAGCAAATAGAGAATAATGATTACCAAGAAAGACCAAATGAAGAAGTATTTAGAAATGTTTTAATTATTTCTTTATTGGGTTTGTAATTCATGCATATGCCCAAATTAATTTCCTTAGGCTTAGAAAATCAATGTAGTAAAAGTCCATAACTTGATCATATATTTAATGAGATTAAATATGCATGTATGATCTAATGAGATTAAATATACTTGAGCATGCCAAAGCATGCAAATTCCCTTTGCATAAGCACACCAAAGTATACAACCAATAAAGATACTTAAAAGGAAGAAAACCCTTAATTAATACTAAGACTTACAAGCCTTTTGTTAATATAGTTATAACCAGAGTTCCTTTTAGTATTGAGTTACTGAGCAAATGCAAACTCATGCTACGTCGAATATGTTACAAACTATATTAATGGGTTCATCTTAGATAACCCATTAGTTTGTTAAGCAAACTCAAGGCTAATGAGTCTGAAGGTGAATTAGGGAAATGCATATGAGATATACATACACCAAGAGTTAGTGACCCAATGATCAATAGTTGCATGAAAATGCAATTGGCATGAGATACCTACCATTTCTATTACAAGTTGGGCTTGTTGGGAAAACCCAAGATTTAACCTTAATAAAAAAATAGGTACTGTCTCACTATAA
>CANXYI010038157.1:0-13529 GCA_948208565.1 Hura crepitans
CTTGACTTATAGCCATTACAATATGATAGATATAGAAAACCCATCTACAAACATTATGCTTGTTCCAAAAAATTGGGCAGCACAATGGCTACCTGATGACATAACAAAAATTTTTCAACTGTAAAAGCACTTCTATAAATAATACTATCATTTTTCCTCCATCTAGACCCTTCTAGTCCCCTAGTCAACATCAACACACATTAAAAACACACACAGGGCCTTAGGCCTATAGTTATTAAAAACATCAAGCAAAGCATACAGAAGAAACACTTGTTTATATATATACATACATAACAACTTTTAAGCATGCTAACCCATACCATATAGTGTTCACATTAGTGCTACCAAGCAGAACAAAAGAAAAAAAAACTCTATAAACCCAACAAAAACTATGTTACTACACTGCATAATCTCTGAGGCCAAACTACTTATCTTTGCAACCTGCGCACCAAAACATAGGTACGCTGAGTATAAAACTCAATGGTAAATTTAAAACATTTAAAACATGCTATATGCAATGATAATAGGACAGTCAATATGCATTGTGTGTAGGTGGTATACCAGGTATTTATGCAATTTGGGTTATATGCCATATTTTCACAATAATTACCAAAATGCCACTATGATAATCTCCATTAAATTAATCATGTAATAACCACCCATTAATCAAAGTCTAGATATTAATTCAATTTAATTTATTAGGCCCGACTAAACAAACTACACCTAAGACACTAAACTAAGAGGGAACTGAAAAGTTGAGCAGTGGCATATATTTTGGACCTCGATCACTGCATCAACTTAGTCTGATTGCAAGGATCAGCCACCTGAGCCTTTTAATACCAAACAAGAGATAGTAGGGATAAATCTATAGATCTCCCAATATCCAGGAATCACAATAACCTTTAATGGATAAAAGGGATTAGTTTGTAGACTTCTTAATATCTAAATAATCATTAAAATTATACACTTCTAAAGGATAGTAGGGATTAGTTTGTAGACCTCCCAATATCCAAAAAATCACAAAAATCATCTAGCAGCTGCTAATCCCTAAGTTGATCGGTCAACCTATCTAGTGGGTGTCTAACTAATGGGGCATCTGACCTTATTTTATGGTCATTTATTTACTGATCACCATATTATAATATTTGGAAATTAAAAATAGATAGTTATAATTTTTATTTGATAGTCAAAATTTGACATGGACAGTTATAGGTCATTTTTTGTCCTATTAGACTATTACGGGTCACTTTTTTGAGGTATTTTAGGTCACTTTCTTAGGCATAATTAAGTTCACATTAAGTCTAGTGTAGGCATCTATTTTAATCTAATTATGTCTATTTTAAATGTTCATTTCGAGTATAGTTCCCTAAATTAATTTTATAGGACAATTATAGGTCATTTTTCCTTTTTATGTATGCCATTTTAGGTCTCAAATTAAGTTCTTTTCATGCCATTTGCACCTATTTCATACACATTCATAAGCCTAAAACCAAGCTTAATTGTACATCTCAAATAGCCTTAAAAAAGGCATCCATTTATCCCACATAAATCTCACAAATATATCCCAAAGTTTGGTGCCATTTACATACCAAATAGTTAAGTTTTAAGGTCAATTTTACCATGTTATTCTAAGCTATTTCCAAGATCCTTTTTCAACCATTTCCTAAACATAAATGACATCCCAAATTCCATACATTTTATGCCTTACTACTTATGATCATTCACCTAACTCATGCCAAATACACATTACACAGTTCATGCTAAATACGCTATGGCAAATGCTTACACAATTACCATGCCATATCATGCCTTTCATGCCAATTTTACCTTGTATATCTCTTGGCCAATGCTTCCCAATGGCCATGATCATACTTTTCTTCAGATCCAATCACATGTACACATACATTGGCATCATGTAAGCATGTATGTACACACACCATGCACATACCATGCAAACTAAGCCAAGACATGCCTTGGACATGTCTCAGCAACACTATAAAAGCACACACACATGCATTCTTTTACCATATTCACCACATACACCTATATTTCCAACCCTAGCATACCAATTGCCATGTAATATGTCATGTTTACTTGCTATAGACCTAGCCTACATACCATGACAACCTCTCGACAAACTAAGGCTTAATATCAACAATATCATTTTTTCCCACACACAAGCACAATTTATGCATTTCTATGTCAAACACCTTAGAAATCATGCTAGTCTCACCTTAATCAAGCCATACACACACCACACACATAAATCACACCACTCAACCAAATAAGGATATACTTCTTCCATTCATTCTTTTCATCTAATCGCCATTTAAGTCATTCATTCCACATATAATTAGTACAAACACAAGCTTAATTCATAAACATACATACTTTAACCATAAATTCCATCACTTCCATACAAGGTTCCTAAACCTATTACATATGAATTCTAACTTACATACTTCCAATGCTTTAAATTCACATACCTCTTTAACAAGGAGGGCTTCTTTTAGACTACAAGCTTGTAAAGGACCTTATTGCACCTCACTTTATTTTATTCACCATACACACCTCCTTCCTTTTAAAAATTCATAAAAAAATTCCATAAGTTCCCAAATGCAAATACAAGACTATAGGCTTTCTTAGAATGGTAAAATCCTCTAGGAAAAAATTAAAAGGAGAAGGAACACTTACACATAAAGAGTTGGTTTCTAACCACCCTTTTATGTACACTTGGATATTCTTGAATTTCCTTGAGCTTTTATGGAATTTTATGGCCTTTAATCCTTTTAAAAATCAATTCAGAGCATATTAAGGGAATTTTTTGTGGAAATTAGGGGCTATTTTAGCTTTGATATGCCAAGAAAATGGTGGATTGAAGGTGAAAGTGGCATTGAGAACAAAAGAAGAAGAAAATAGGAATATGGGTAGGTGGTGGGGTGGAAATGCTAAGTGGGCATCTAGGTGTTACTATAAGGAATTTATAGTGGCTAAGGTGGCATTGGTGGGGCCATATGCCACTGGAGCATCTCAAGATTACTCGATTTTGGTAGAAACTTCGGGGAATTTTTAAAAATCACTCGACCCTCTAAAAATTATTGCGTTTATTTTAAAAATCATTAATTGGTCCCATTTAGAGGATTATAAAATTTCATAACCAAATTCCCTCGAAATGACTGTTAACCAACTGCATCAATTTACATCTAAAACTAAAAATTAAGGAAAAGTTATAAATGACCTCGAAATTCAAAATTTCTTTTAGGTCTATCTAGGCACATCCCGAGTCATTCTTAGCTCAAATTCTTTTGAGCCTATAACCCACTAGATTATAGCCCAAAATAATTTATTAGTTTTGTTAAATCTTTAAATTAAACCATTTTTATCATTTTAAGCCCTTTAAAGTTTCATGACTAGTACGCCCTACCTCGAGCTTCATTAAGGTGACTCGACACTCTAAGCACACTTTTTGAGCGTTAAAGTACTATTCATATAGCCTTGACTTACGGGCATTACAATTCTTCATCTTTGAAATTACCTAAAGTAAATAGATGTAGATATTGACTCTTCATCTGCTCTTCAGGTTCCCAAGTGGCTTCTTCTGCATTATGGTGCTTCTAGAGATCTTTAACCAATATAATGGTTTTATTCCTCAATTGCTTAACTTCTCGAGCCATAATCTATATTGGTTCTTTATTGTAACTTAGATCTGGCTATACTTCAATGTCTGTTACTAGGATTATATGGGAAGGGTCTGATTTACACCTTCTAAGCATTGAAACATGAAACATATCATGTATCTATTGTAACTCAAGAGGTAAGGCTAGCTTGTATGCTAATAGTCCCACTCTTTTTGTAATCTCATATGGTTCGATAAATCTAGGACTCAACTTCCCCTTTTCCAAAATATGAGTACTTTCTTCCATGGGGATACTTTCAGAAATACTTTCTCACCTATAACATATGCAATATCCCTTCTACTTAAGTTAGCTTAAGACTTCTATCTATCAATTGTAGCTTTCAATCTCTCTTTAATAACTTTTACTTTTTCTTTTGCTTCTCTAATCAAATCAACTCCTAAGAACTTATTCTCTCTAACTTCACTCCAGCATAATAGAGTTCTACACCTTTTGCCAAATAGTGCCTCATAATATGCCATGCCTAAACTCGCTTGATAACTATTGTTATAAGCAAATTTAGCTAAGGATAAGTACTAGTCCCAGTAGCCTTTGAACTTAGTGGCATAGCTATGCAACATATCCTGAAGTACTTGTATCACTCTTTTTTATCTCGATCTATTTGATGGTAGAAAGTTATACTGTAAGTCAGCCTGGTACCTAATGCCTAATATAGTTTCTTCCAAAACATGGAAGTGAAGCGAGGATCCCTATCTGAAATAATAGCCACAGGGAGACCATAGAGTCTGACAATCTCATCAATGTACAACTTAGCCAATCTTTCTAGTGAATAATCCATTCTGACTAGAATGAAGTGAGCTATCTTAGTTAATCTACCAACAATCACCCACATAGCATCTCATTTATTCCTAGTCAGAGGCAATCCCATCACAAAGTCCATTATCACTTTTCTTACATCAGTTCTGGTATTGTTATAAGATGCAACAATCTAAAAGGAACCTGATGCTTAGCTTTTACCTACTGGCATGTTAGACACCTAGGCATATATTTTGCTACATCTCTCTTTATACTAGACCACTAGTATTGAGACTTCAAATCCATATATGTCTTAGTACTACCAAGGTGTATAGAATAAAGAGCTTCATTTGCCTCCTTTAATATCTATAATCTCAGGTCATTTGTACTAGGTACACATAACCTGCCCTAATAATATAGACATCCATCTTCACTTAACTCAAATCCTGTTGCCTTCCCCTTTTTAACTTTACCCATAATCTATCTCAATTATTCATCTCTCACTTAAGCTTCTTTTATCTGCTGCCTGAAATCTAGTTTAATCTAAAGTTTAGCTCAAATGGCATCTTCTCTTGTATACTACAATCTAGCATTCATGGCTTTCAAGGTTACCATGAATTCCCTACTTAAAGCATTTGCTACCAAATTAGCTTTCCTTGGATGGTAATCTATCAAATAGTCATAATCTTTAATCAGCTTTACCCATCTCTTTTGTTTCAAGTTTAACTCTTTTTGAGTAACAAGGTATTTTAGGCTCTTGTGGTATGTATAAATGCAACACTTTTCACTATATAGATAATGCCTCTAAATTTTCAAAGCAAACATAATGGTAGCTAACTCCAATTTATGAGTAAAGTAGTTCCTTTTATGTGTCTTCAACTATCTCAAAGCATAAGCTACCATTTTTCCTTCCTACATTAACACATATCCTAAACCAGTAAGTGAAGCATCACTATACACAATAAAGTCCTTATTCTGTTTAGGTTGAATCTGGATAAGAGCTTTTATCAACATCTTCTTTAACTTGTCAAAACTCTCTTGACATTTGGCATCCCACTAAAACTGTATATTCTTTCTAATTAATCTATTCAGAGGTGCTACAATCATGGAAAATCATTTCACAAATCTTCTATTGTACCTAGCTAAACCTAAAAAACTCTATATCTCTATCACATTCCTTGGAAGTTCCTATTCGAACACTACTTTGACCATGCTTGGGTTTACTCTAATACCTTCTGCTTACACCACATATCCTGAAAAAGCTATTTCATTCCACCAAAATTTACATTTGCTCAACTTGGAAATAATTATTTCTCCCTCAGAGTCTGTAGCACAACCTTGAGATGTTGTTCATGTTCTTCTCTAGTCCTAGAACACATTAGGATGTCATTAATGAATACAAAAACAAATTGATCTAGGTAGGGTTAAAACACTTTGTTCATCAAATCCATAAAGGTTGTTAAGGCATTAATGAGCCCAAATGGCATCACTAAAAACTCATAATGCTTATATCGAGACCTGAAAGTAGTTTTAGGAACATTAGCTTCCTTTATCCTCAAGTGGTGATACCTAAATCTTAAATCAATCTTGGAAAACTCACCTGCACCTCTCATTTAGTCAAAAAGTTCATCTATCTTAGGTAGGGGATACTTGTTCTTCATTGTCACTTTATTAAGCTACCCATAATCAATACATAATCATTGTGACCTATCCTTCTTGTTCATAAATAGAACAAGGGCTCCTTAAGGTGAAGTACTGGGTCTAATGAACCCTCTATCTAACAAATCTTGCAACTGCACCTTAAGTTCTCTCAACACAGTAGGTGCCATTCTATAAGGGGTAATAGACATAGGAGTTGTACCAGGATACACCTCAAGCTCAAAATCAAGCTCCCTCTATGTAGGTAATCCTGGCAACTTACTAGGAAGCACATTAGAAAACTCAAAAACTATAGGGATTTATTCAAGCATTAGGGTTGAGTACTAGTATCAATGACATGTGCTAGGTACGCTTTGCACCCTTTTTGTATGAGTTTTTTTTTGTTGTAACAACTGAGATAAGATTATCGAGAAGTTGTCTCTCACCTATAACTATCACTATCTATCCCTCTATAGTCTGAAGGGTTAGCTTTTTGTGTTTACAATCAAATATACCTTAATGTTTTAATAACCAATCCATTCCTAAAATCACATCAAACTCGAGGAATGGTAACTTAATTAAATCCATAAGAAATAGACATTCTTTGATTACTAAGGGATATTGCCTATATACCATGTTCACATTCACACCATATCCTATAAGATTACTGACTTGAATGCTTATATTCACATGCTCAGATTTTAATCCTCTATCTTATGCTTGTGTGGTGCATACAAAAGAATGTGTGGATCCTAGGTCTATCAATGACAAAACTAGAACATCAAATAAGTAGAATGTACTAGTAATGCCATCTAGGGCTAATGCTTTTTCTCTAGCCCTAACAACATATTGCCTCACTAATACATAGGCTTCTGATCCTATCCCTTGACTAGCATTGGGTTGATTCCCTATGCACTACCTCTATCCTTTATTTTCAAATGCTACTATAGATGCCTAAGTTTGGGCACCCTCTATTT
This sequence comes from Hura crepitans, assembly GCA_948208565.1. Lineage (NCBI taxonomy): Eukaryota > Viridiplantae > Streptophyta > Magnoliopsida > Malpighiales > Euphorbiaceae > Hura > Hura crepitans. The sequence goes on from CANXYI010038157.1 coordinate 7,046, forward strand.
GTCTTCGAGGGCACTCCCTTTGGTAATGATCTCGAGCACCACAAGTAAAGTATTATCCCTTCCTACTCAACTAGCATTGCCCCAGTGCCTCTTGTTGCAAGTGTTGTAAGTCAAGGGTCCATTCTTATTACTTGCTAGCCTAGGAGCATTAGTAGCTTATGGAGGTGGTTGAGGTCTAACTATAAAAGCCTGCCTAGACCTAGCATTAGTAGCTTATAGAGGTGGTTGAGGTCTAACTATAAAAGCCTGCCTAGACCTCTGGAACTGTGTCTGCCTCTGTGCCTAGTGCACTGTTTGAGACTGAGATAGTATTTCCCTTCTCCTCTTACTACCACTTAATACTGAACTAAACTGCCCAGTAGTGAATTGTCTCTTCCTCAAAAAGAAGTCTCTCTTCTCCTATACCATCTCTTTCATATCATATGTAGATGCCACTAATATAAAAAAATCAGTCACCCTTAAGTTAGCTATCTACATCCTCAACTCTACATTCAAACAATTCAAGAATCTTTTACATTTCTCCTCTTCATTAGGAATGAACTCCTCAGTGTATCTAATCAGTCTAGTAAAATCTTTCTCATACTTTGACAATGTCCTCCAACCCTATCTCAATTCTAAGAACTCCTGCCTTTTTTATCCTTACAAGAATATGGAATATACCTCTTTCTGAACTCTATCAAGAAGAACTCCCAGGTGAGATCTATCACTACCTTCCTCTTCTTAATAGTATCCCACCAATGAAATGCTTTTTCTTGTATGAGAGAAGTTGCACACTTTAAGCTATCCTCCTCTGAACACATTAGCTATTCCAAAATTTTAAAGGTTCTCTCCAACTAGTACTATGCTCGAGCTATATCATCCTCATTTGTACTGAGAAAATCTATAACTCCCATCTTTTTAATCCTCTCTAATGGTGTCTTTTGTAAAAGAGTTAGTGGTGGTGAAGGTACTAGAGCTGGTGGAGGAGGTGGAGTAGTAGCTGCAAAAGTATGTCTGAGTAGATCCACTATCTACTATAACAATGTCGAGGATTCTCATGTTTGTGGCTATGCTTATGGCTGTGGCTACTGTGTAGCATCACTAGGTTTTGGTATGGCTACACTGCTAGCTACCTCTTGAATAGTTGTAAGGGCATAACTAGCCACTTCCTCTCTGCCATCCTTAGGTACTTGATCAGTCATCTTGTTCGACTACAAAAAGAAATAAAACCTATCAACCTCGTAGCAGTGTAGCAGTTCAAAGAAAATAACCTTAGACATTAGCACTCATGTATGACACCTAAGAACATATAACCTCTACTTTAATACCACCAAATATAACACCCCCTACTAGATTCCTGAAGAAATTTGATAGGTAATGTACTTCCTATCAGGTCACCCTTACTAGAATTACCCTAAGGGTGCATTCCTTAATACTTATGGACTATTTTGGAACTTTATTAGATATGGCTTAGATTCTCAGTTTAACCTTAAAACATGTTCTTATGTGATATGACAGACATAGAAAACCTATCTATATACATTATACTTGTTACAAAAAAATTAGGCATTACAATGGCTACCCAGTGACATACCAAAAAATTTTTTCACCTGTAAAAGCACTTTGATAAACAATACTATCATTCTTCCTCCATCTAGTCACCAGTTAGCATTAGCACCCCATCAATCACACATTAGAAATACACACAGGGCCTTAGGAGTATAGTTATTAAAAACATCAAGCAAACCATATAGACAAAACACCTGTTTATATACATCACATCTATTAAGTTCCTACCAGACAGTTACAGGTCACTTTTCTAAGGTATTTTAAGTCATTTTCTTTGGCATAATTAAGTTCACAATAAGTCTAGTGTAAACAACTATTTTAATCCAATTTTGTCCATTTTAAATGTTCATTTCAGGTATAGGTCCCCAAATTCATTTTACGGGACAATTATAGGTCATTTTTTCTTTTTACATATGCCATTTTAGGTCTCAACTTAAGTCATTTTGATGCCATTTTTAGTGCTATTTGCACCCATTTCATATACATTCCTAAGCCTAAATCCAATCTCAATTGTACATCTCAAATAGCCTAAAAGAGGCTTCCATTTATTCCATATAAATCTTATAAATATGTCCCAAAGTTAGGTGCCATTTACATACCAATTAGTCCAGTTTTAAGGTCAATTTTACCATATTATTCTAAGCCATTTTCAAGTTCCTTTTTCAACCCTTTCCTAACCTTAAATGTCATCCAAAATTGCATACATTTCATGCCTCACTACTTATGCTCATTCATCTAACTCATGCCAAACACACATTACACAATTCAAGCTAAATATGCTATGCTAATTGCACATACAATTACCATGCCATATCATGCACTTTATGCCAATTTTACCTTGCATACCTGTTAGCCAATGCTTCCCAATGGCCATGATCACTCTTTTCTTCACATCCAATCACACATATATATACATTGGCATCATGTAAGCATGAATATGCACACACCATGCATATACCATGTAAATTAAGCCATGACATGCCTTAGACATGCCTCGGCCACACCATAAAAGCACACACACATGTATTCTTGTACCATATTCACCATATACACCTATATTTCCATCTCTACCATACCAATTGCCATGTTTACTTGTAATACACCTAGCCTACATACCAAGATAACCTCTCAGTAAACTAAAGCTTAATATCAACACTCCTATTTTTTCCCCACACATAAGCATAATTCATGCATTTTTATGTCAAACACCTTAGAAATCATACCATGCATTTCTATGTTAAACACCTTAGAATTCATACCAATCTCATTAATCAAGCCACACATATATGACACACATTACTCACACCTCTTAACCAAATGAGGATATACTTTTTCCATTCATTATTTTTATCTAATCACCATTCAAGTCATTTATTCCACAGATAATTAGTATAAACACAAACCTAATTCATAGACATACATACTTTAACCACGAATTCCATCACTTCTATACAAGGTTTTTACACCTATTACATATGAATTCTAACTTACATGCTTCCAATGCTTTAAATTTACATACCTCTTTTACAAGGAGGACTTCTCCTACACTTGAAACATGTAAAAGACCTTGTTGCACCTCACTTTGCTTTATTCACCATACATGCCTCCTTCCCTTTAAAAATTCATAGAAAATTTCATAAGATCTTACATGTATATCCAAAACTATATGCATTCTTAAAATGGTAAAATTCTCTAAGAAAAAAATTAAAAATGGAGGAAACACTTACACACAAAGAGTTATTTTCCAAGCACCTTTTATGTACACTTGGATGTTCTTAAATTTCCTTGAGCTTTATGGACTTCTATGGCCTCCAATCCCTTCAAAATCAATTCACAACACATTAGGTGGAAATTAGGGGCTGCTTTAGCTTTGAGAAGCCATGAGAATGAAGGATTGAAGGTGAAAGTGGTGTTAGGAACAAATGAAGAAGAAAGGAGGAAAATGGGTGGGTGGTTGGATGGCAATGCCGAATGGGTATCTAGGTGTCACCATAGGGCATTTATAGTGGCTAAATTTGCATTAGTGGGGCCACATACCACCTGAACATCGCGAAATTACTCAATTTCAATAGAAACTTTAGGGAAATTTGAAAAATCACTTGAACCTCTAAAAACTATCATGTTTATTTAAAAAAATCATCAATTGGTCCCATTTAAAAGCTCATAAAATTTCACTACCAAATTCCCTTGATAGGATAGTTAACCAACTACCTCGATTTATGTGTAAAACCTAAAATTAAGAAAAGTTACCTCAAAACTCAAAAATTCCTTCACCGACTCAGGGGAAATTTTGACCTTTAGGATATGGTATTTTCAAGTTTATCTAGGCACATCCTGGGTCATTCCTAGCTTGAATCCATCTGAGCCTATGGCCCACTAGATTGCAACATAAAATAATTTATTATTTCTACTAAATCTTTAAATTAAGCCATTTTCATCATTTTCAAGCCCCTCAAAGTTTCATGACCAGTATGCCCTACCTTAAGCCTCATAAAGGTGACTTAAGACTCTAAGCACACTTTTTAAGCCTTGATGTTATTGTTCCCAGAGCTTTGACTTACGAGCATTCTTGTCCATGTTTTATGATAACCATGAGATGAATGTGCATGATTATTTATATGGTTGTGATCATGTGAAATGAAGTGGTATGAATGATAAAAAGAAAATGTAAGTTTAAGCTTTCCATGATGGTGTGGCTGAATAGCCTATGGCATGGAGATACTATGTATGATGCATGTATTATTTGTTAATATTTATGTATGATGGTTTGGCAGTGTGGTCTTGTCTTTGGCAATAATGTGTTTAGAAAATATTATGTTTAAAGTATCATTGAAAAGGAAATATAATATGGTAATGTATTCATTAATTGATGTAATACTAGATATAGTTTATTGATCATTTACATTGGGATATCTGTGGTAAAATGCTTTATTATTATGCCTAATCCATTTTCATTATGTTTATAACATACATGTGATGAGATGAGAGGCTTTATGGCATGTGAATGAATTATTGTGTATATGGTGATTATGTTATGACAAGTAAGATGTCCTGAGGAAGCATAATGCATTTAATATGAAAAAGTAATAAGATAATGCATTCATGAGTATATGCATGTAATAATTTTGAGATATGGCATTGTAATATAGTGGTGCGTGTCATAATGACATATAAAGCTAATGATAATCCTTTTTCCCAATTTGGTCATTAGTTGGCTAAACAATTTTAATTAAAAGTAATATTAAGAAATATTAATCTAGTGAAACTAAAAATAAATTGTTAAGAGCCCATACAAGTAAACAGACTAGTCGAATAGGTTGACTAGTCAGCTAGGAGTTATAGCAGCTGCTAAGGTACTTTGGTACCTCTATAGCCTTTAGGTTATGAAGTGTAAACCTTCGAGTTATTTTATATGTCCTGAACCACGAGTCTGTTACATTGATCTCCAGATCTTTTTTCTAAACTTCGAGTTTAATATGTGTTGATATTAGGATTTCTATTCTAACATTTGGGTTTAATGCATGATAACCTACGGGTCTATGCTTTTCTGACTTTCAGGTCTAATACATTCAGGGCCTATGTGATTTTGAGTGCTTAGGTCATCCACTGATACTCTATTTTCCATAGTGTATTCGTTTCTTAAATGTGGGTTTAATAAATGGACCTTAATGAATAATGAACATGTTTATATAATGTATGACATGATTTAATGATGTATGATTTTTATGATGCTGTATGTATATGTTTTATGCCTTGTTAGTGCATCTATATGTGTTATGCTTAATGTTAGATATCATGTAAAAATGTGAATGTTTATATTTCATATATTAATGCATGATGTTAATTAGCATATTTACATTAGTTATATCAATTACACCACTAAGCTATTGTTTATTGCATTGTCTATTTTAGTGATGCATAGGTAAGGTGACAATTTAAGCGGAAAGCCTTGGATTGTCAAGTTTCCAAGATAGGAAGATTTTTTTTGTATATTTTGTATTTAAGTTTTATGATGTATAGATAGATAGTGCTCATATGGGTGTAATTTTGGGAATGGCGCCTAAGCTAGATGAAAATGTTAATTTTTGGATTTCAAAAGTATGTAAATTATTTTAAAGTTGATTTTTAGATTGTAATGATTACATGCTAGTATAACTGATGCATGTTTTCAGACGTTGTGTCATTGATTGATGTTGGCAAATCAGAAGCATCATAAGGGATATGAATGAATGTGGAAGTATTTATAGAAGTGTTCTTTTGATATTACAAGTTACTATCCACATTTGGGATAGTGTTTCGATATAGTTGTTATGCTCCTAAATTTTACACACAAGGATTTCCAAATGTGGAAAGTAACTAGTTTTTGAAAAACTTTTGTAAACCCATATTTTTATGAGATACGCATTTTGTTAAGAATGATTTAATCATGTTTTAAAAAGAGTTAGCATGACATAAGTTTGGTAATACATTTATGTGTGCATTCCTCATTTAGATCTGGCAACTCGATCAGTAAGAGGTGTCACAATTGTTGTAGAATAATAGATAGGTTAAATAAATATTTAAGAATTAGTATCATAGAGAATTGGAAATATATATGTACACATGTATGGTAACAAGATAAGAAATTATACATGATAAATAATAATATAAATAAAATAATTTAATTAGAATAAGTTGATTGAAGAAAATAGTAGGTAGATAAATAATACTAAGTAATTAGTATAAGATGATCATGCTGAAGTGTAAAGAAAATAAAGTGGATAAAAGAATAAGGAATTGAAGGAGTTAAATTACATATGAATAAAAATTAAATTAATTTTAAACATGTAATTGAAGAATTAAGGATTTAATAAGATAAAAATAATAATAAGAATTATAAGACTATGTGTAATTAATTATATAATTAAGTTAACATATAATAAATATATTAAGACAA
>CANXYI010038168.1:0-24584 GCA_948208565.1 Hura crepitans
AAAGAGCCCTTAGAAAAGTATGAAAACCCATAAAAGCTCACTTACTCAAAATGTTGCCACTATTTATCAAGTCTCTAAACTCCTAAAATCTCTTAGGTTAAACCTTCTTTCTTGCTTTAGACATCATAATCAAGCTTAAAAACCATCAAAATTGGGTTTATATGTTAGAGTTGAGGTTTTAATATAGAATAGGGGAGTGAAAATGGTGGAACGAGTGGTGAGGAAGTCATTGGCTTCATATTGTGTGAGGAAGATGAATACTATTCAATGTTTGATTATTTATACAAAAAAATGACCCATTTTTATATGTCTTCTAATCCAAGGGTTAAGATCCCTTCTTTTTAAAATCTAATGGCTCCTATTTCCCACTCCATGTTCCATTATCTTTTAAATTATTCCTCCCTTTTTAAACCTCTATTAACATCTCTAAAGGCCCCCAAAATTACCTAAAACATTATCCAAAAGGCTTGAAAAAATCGTGCTAAAAAACCATGAAAATCCAAATAAAAATGATATTTTTATCTTTTCCTAATTTTTATAAAATATTTCATGATATTCAAAAATTCCAATTCTAACGCCAATGAACTATTTGGAATATTTCAGTATTAAGTTGTACCATTCTTGGGTCAATTTGAGCAAAAATAAAATATTTTACATTTTAGCTTTAACTAGGTCGTTATTTATAAAACACTACCATAAAAACTTTACTTCTTTTTTTTTAACCATCTTAATGACTTTGTTTTCATTCCAAAATTTGCCCAAAATTATATTGTGATTAATACTTCCATTCAATTGCATTAGTATAACTTAGGTGTCAAGAACATTATTTACATCCTAAGAAGTACTATTCATAACCTTGGGATTCTCAAGTGTTACATTTCTCCGCCTCTTAAAAAAATTTTATCCTTAAAATTACCTAGTTTGAAAAGCTGTGGATAGTTCTCTTTCATTTAAGCTTCACTTTACCAATTGCTTCCTCAATGTTGTGTTGTCTCTAAAACACCTTTACTAGAAGCACTGTCTTGTTCACTTCTTAGGCTAAAATCTTCATTGGCTCTTCTTCATGTGATAAATTTAGTTGTATCTCAACTTCTTCAGTTGACAACACATGTGATGGGCCTAACCTATGCCTTATCAGTAGTAACATATAGAGCACATCATAAATCCACTATAGCTTTAGAGGCAATGCTAATATGTGGGCTACTGGTTCCACACATTCCATTATCTCATATGGACAAATAAACCTTGGACTTAACTTGCCATTCTTGCCAAATCTCATAACTTTCATCCATGGTGATACTTTAAGAAAAACCTTGTCACTCGCTTCGTATTCTATGTCTTTTTGCTTCAAATCTGCTTAAGACTTTTGTCTATCTAATGCAATCTTTAATCTATCTATAGTGATCTTAACTTTTTCTTTATCATCCTTAATCATAGCTAGCCCTATTTACTTGTTCTCATATAAATCACTCCAACAAAGAGGTGTTTTACACTTCTTCTTGTATAAAGCTTCATAGAATGCCATACCCAAGCTTGCTTAATGGCTATTATTGTAAGCAAACTCTACTAAGAAGAGGTACCTATTCGAACTTCCCTTGAACTTAATAGCATAGCTTTTTAACATATCCTTAAGCACCTATCAAACACATGTTTCCATGATAAACATCATAAATAACTTGGTATCAAGTCCACTTATGTACGAAGGCTACTATATGACTCATTCTAACTAGCTATCCATTTAGTGATGGAATGTAGTGCTAAAGCCTAGTTAAGTGCCTAAGGTATTATGTAACTTCTTCTAGGACTTTAATGATAAACTTGAGTCTCAATAAAATATGATGGAAGATGGCATTCCATGTAATCTCATAATCTCATCTACATAGAGTTCTACAAGCTTCTCAAGAGAATGGTCCATTTAAATTGTTATGAATTGAGTAGACTTGATCAATTTGTCAACAACTACCTATAATAAATCACACTTGCTTCTAGTCATAGGTAGCCCAACAACAAAATACATAGTGACTTTATCCCATTTCCATTCTAGTATTAGTATAAGATGAAGCAATGCAAAATGAACTTGATGTTCTTCCTTGACTTGCTCACAAGTAAGGCATCTAGTCACAAATTCTGCTATATCTCTTTTTATATTGTACCACCAATACAAAGTCTTCAAGTCCTAGTACATCTTAATGCTACCAGGACGCATATCACAAGGAGCATTATAAGCCTCTTATAAGATCTGCATATTTATACCATCCACATCTGGCACACACAGATGATATTCATAGTATAAGCATCAATCATTATTGATCTCATAATCTATGGACTTCCCCTCTTACATAGAATCCATGATACTCACAAACTTGCTATCATCCTTTTGTGCATTTTTCTCTTGTTAAAAAAGACTTCGTTTCATTTGCAACTTAGCCAACAAAACTCTATAATCCATAAGCTCAATCCAACATTCATGGCTCTCATAGCTAACATATACTTCCTACTCACAACATATACCACAATATTGGCCTTGCCTAGATAATAATCAATAAGGCATCTATAATCCTTTATCTACTCCACCCATCTTCACTGTTTCAAGTTCAACACTTTTTGTGTACAAGATACTTCAAGCTCTTATAGTCTGTGTACACATAGCACTTCACTCCATAGGGATAATGCCACTATATCTTTAAGGTAAAAACTATGGCTGCAAGCTTTAGATCATGTGTTATGTAGTTTTTCTCATAAGGCTTCAGTTATCTTAAGGCATAGGCAATAATTTTTCCTTCTTACATTAATACACATCCTAACTCATTCAGATATGTATCACTGTAGATAGTGAAATCCTTCACAAACACTGGCTTTGTAAGAATTAGAGCTTTTATTGACATAGCCTTTAACTTGTCAAAGCTTTCCTGACATCTATCATCCTATATGAAATGAACATTCTTACAAAATAAGAGTGTCATAGTGTAATGCCCCTTACCCAATCTGATTACTGAACCCGAGTAAGGTGCATCACAACCCCTATAACTCATGCCTTATAACTTTAAAACCTAAATCATGTCTTACATAAATACACATCAATAGTCTATAACCTTTATAACCCTCGTGCAGTAAATTCGACAACATAATAGCTACTCAGGGCATTATCCAAAATTTTCAACATGTGGAAAAACACTTCATATATATATCACACACATGAAATCATACTAACCTTTCACCACATATATGTTAATCTACAATCACATCTCAGTCACTACTATTTGACTAAAAACATACATTCTCATACCATATTACTCTTGACCATCTGGTCAAGCCATCATGAATTTGGTCAACCATAGTTGTTTCTATCATTACACATATCATCACCATTCTTCATGACTATTGACATACATATAATCATGCATCATTCAAATCATGTGTCATTTAGAGCATAAACATGCATATTGTGTATCAATTATATGGTTAACCATCGCATACTTCATCTTGTTCTTTCATGGTATAACTAGCATAATACATTAATTTCCTCGCATAACATTTCCCATCTCACATAAACACAATCATAATATTTAAGCATTATTGAAATGTCTTGTCCCATACATACGTCTTATTATGCCAAACACTAAGTATACTTAATCATGCTTATCAATAGGCCTTGTGGCCACCAAGCACTTAAGATTCATGCTCTATCAACATTCATCATGCATAATATCTCTCATGCCTATCCATGCATGTGTATACAACATGACTAACATGTATCTTAAGTCATATCCATACAAGTTTACATTTATGGTCATACAACCTCACATGCACTTGTAAGGCAATTATCCATACAAAGGTCATCAATTACTCCTTGTATATCTAATAACCTTATACAATAGGTATATATACTATTCACATGCTTAATACATTAATAAAAGATAATTCTTACCATTTACAACTCTATGATATAACATAGACATAATCTCTCATCCTCATGCAATCCCATTAATTAAAACACACCATTATGTATCTAGCATTTTTTTAAACATATTTAAATCAAATTATATGCATACTTATTTATATACACATAATCATACAACCATTTGCATAATAAAACACATAATTGCATTATAACATAACATAGCTCCTCCATCAAATCATATACATTTAAAGCATTATAAATGCATGATCATATATCCAAAATGCCAATTTACACACTTGAGGTCATATACTCGCATGACATAGAAATTAACACATATTTACCTATATTATGACATTCATAGGGCATAAACAAATTTTTCACATAACATCAACACTTAGCACCACATTATACCACACTTGTATATAACAACTATTAAACATAATGTGGCTAACAAACTTTATCATTTAACCATGCTATAAAATAATATTATAATCTTCCATTACTAGACCTGTCATCACTTATTTCACCTACGTATAACTCATCTCTCAAACCTATACTCATGTCATCCATCATGATTATATGTGTAATTTAAAAATAAAACCATAAACACTTATGTGTCTATCATACCTTGATTAACACATAATCATACATATCTTTAAACTTTTCATGCCTCAAATATTATAAACACATATGGTATTAAACTATAACATTTTAAACTTGGATACTTACTTACAGAAGCTCAATATCCTTCAATTTGTGAAACTTCTCATCTTTTAATCCAAATTATAGTAGCTAAAAATTCTTTATATCCTCAAAATAGCTTATTCCCTTCATTATCTTGTCTCTACCAGTGTAACACCCCTTGCTTGTTCTTGAAGAAAACATGCAAAGTATGATACTTCTCATGAGGTCACCCAACATTGGATTTCCCTAGGGGCTTTTTGTTTAACTTTTACTTAGGTTTTTCCTTTTCAGTCTAGAAATTCCACTAAATGGCTTTGATGGTCTAAGGTTAACTTACCAGGCATATGACACTCGCATGCCTAATCTTACAATCAAATATCAGTCTAGGCTGTTGTTATAGCTAAGAACTTGTTTACACTACTAATGGGCTAATATATTATATGTGTAACTATCATACCATTCCACTATCCATCGTAACAAACACGAGTACCTTTACTAGTTAATATAACACATACTGATCATATAGTAGCATACCGAGATAGTCTTCGACTACACTGCTAGTCATCCTCTTCATCTCAGTCTAATCTATCACCTGCACATCAGACACCTGATATGCTATGTATGCACTCAGCGGTGAATTTAACCAAACATACCATGTATAACTATTACATGCAAGCACATAGGAATGTCTAATAATATCTATTTATATATTTAATTCCTCTATTCAAGTTTCAGTTATGACTATCCCTTGATTGATCTATATTCCCTTGTCAAGATTCTTGCCCTAGTGCCATAGATGCTAGTTTATCTCTTTAATCATCTTATTCTTGTTCTTAATTATGGTCTATATTGACATTTCCATGCTCTAGTTACCCTTACTATATTTGATTTATAGGACTTTCATAGCTTAGTCATCTACTCTTATTACTCCCTAATCAAATCTCTATTATTAAGCTCTCTTCATTGTGTATTTATGGATAAGTGACTGTCTATTTCACTTTCAGTTATAAAATTTTCTCTTTACAACATATTGCTTCTTACATGTTTCCCTTACCATTTATTATTTCAATAGTCCTTTACTTCCTTTAAGAGTTTTACTAGGATTACATAAGCTTACTCCATGTCCCTTGATAGTTCATTATCCATTCTTAAGGTAATTACTTATAAAGAAATAAAAGAAAATGGTGATGATGGAAGATGGCATTCCATGTAATCACCATTTTCTTTTATTTCTTTATAATATCTTAAGAATTTGTTCAATTCCTTTTATTAACCCATTTATACCCATAAGGTTTAGGAAGAACTCCTAACCACTGGATAATAGGAATCACAATTTGTAGTGGCCCCCATTTTGGACCTCAAGTGTTACATTAAGCTAGTCCGAGAACTGGCCAAAAGACAAAGTTATACAGTGGCCCACATTATAGACCTCAGTGTCTATACACACCCTTCGCCCAATAGTAGGGATCAGTTCTAAGGAACCTCCCAATATTGAAAAGCAGATAGTAGGGATCAGCCCTGTAAGACCTCTCAATATCCACAAGTGGGTAGTAGGGATCTGTCTATAGACCTCCCAATACCTAGAGCATGCAGGCTCAAAGTAATACTCAGCTGCTGCACCTACCATACACAAGTTAAAATCCATACAGACTCAGCCTCTAGCAATTGCTAATCCCTAGTTAACCGGTCAACCTATCTAGTGTGTAAGCAACCATCAATCCCAAGATTTATTTTCCATTGCCTTTTATAGTCAGTATATTCCATACTAATTTATATCCTTGATTAATCATCTTACTTTACTTATTAATAAAATTTCATTTAACATCTTTCCAGTCTCATTACATTACTATGTCCCCGACTTAGGTTTCATTCCTTTCATTAATGTCAGTTGATAGTCTTTTATCCCTTTTTGTACATGACTTTAGTTTCTCTTTTCTGCTAACTTATGTTCATTTCCCCTCACTTCCTTGTCTCCCAAATTATTATACTTTAAGGGTTTTTTTATATTACTTTTTCCTTGTAACATATCATAATAATTAGGTTCCCAAGTTTACTAATTTACTCTCATTGTTACTATTTTTATAATAATATTTATTCTCTGCACTGTCTGTTAACTTGCTTAATTTAACCTTAGGAAATCCTTCATAAGGATTTCACCACACACCTACCTTCTAATCTCTGCTAAATACATTCTCTTTTTATTATCCACAGTACACAAATTTCTCATGGATTAATTCCCTTAAATTCTGACCATTCATCATGTATACTTTAATAATTTCTTCCGTGGTCTTCTAATTTATTCCTTCAGTTTTTCATTACTTAAGCAACTCTCTAACCCATTTTGGTTCAGGTTGTCTCAAATAATCACTCCTCTAATTTACCAACTATTTATTCTAAATATTTCCAAGCTAATAAGACATATATTTTATTTTATTTCATTTAGTCATATTTTCCGGATAGTTATGGGTCATTGGAATTCCTTAGACAGTTATAGGGCTTTCTTTTTCTCACTAATTTATTTCTCTATTTTATTTTTCCTTTCACCTTAATCCCTTACATTTTAAAATATTTTATTTCATCCAAAATTACATTTATTTTAACATATTAATTCATTATTTAAATCCCTAAAATCTTACATAACAACCTCTAATTAATTCATTTTCTTTCCATTAGCATTTTATACTTTTTTTTATTATTTTACATGCTCTCACTATCCATCCCACATACATCCTTCATGCATCATACCTCATTAATTCTCTTCACATAACCATATCACTTCTTGTTTATTCCATGTTACTCACATTTCATAAATTATAATACCATCCTACTCTCACAAGCTTTCATGCCATACATACATATTCCTAACATGGCATACATGACATATACCTAGTCATGCATGTCACACATACATACACATCCTTTCCACATCCAATTCACATCCTTGACATCTTATCTCCTCAAATTATACCTCTAAACATGCCATTCATACATACACGCATATGAACACACATATAAGCACAATTTCCATACATGTACCCAAACTTCAACTTCATATTTTTCTTAACATACATGGTATGTTTCAATTAAATTCACTTACAGTGGACTCCCTATCATGTTAAAGCCACTCCAGAACCCTCAAATCCATTTTCCTCCACCTTCAACCACCATATCCAAAACTTCCATAATGGTTCCAACCTTTGAAAATTTCTACAAAATTCCACAGAGCTTCAAATTGAATTCTATCTTTCCCCATAACATCACCATACTCAATAATATAAAAGAAAAATAAAAGCTCTAAGAAAAATCAACTTACTCACCAATAAAGCACTATTCATCAATTGCTCATATTTCACTTTTTAGGCTTTCTTTCTTCATTCTGTCACTTGGATTAGCTTTAGTGGATCATGAAGGTTAGGAACTCCATAGTTTTTGTGTTTTTTGGCATGGGAGGAGAGAGAAAGAGAGCAAAAATGGAGGCTCCCATGGTGGAAAATGGCATTGACCATTTTTGAAGAGGGGGAGGGGGTGTTTTTTTCCTACTATCCATGCCATGCACATGTCCCTTTAGATACATAGGTAAAGTGGATGGCCACGATCGCACCCTATGTCGATCGGATGGCCCAAATTAATCCAATTTTGTTTTTATCTTTGAAAATTCAAAATAATGTTCATAGACCTCCAAAATCATGATTCTAGCCCCAAAAATCCTCGATTAAATTCACTAAGGGCCCTGCAAAATTTCAGCCCAAAACTCCTTTGGGAGCTAGGGTTACTGTTCACTCCATGCCATTTTAAATCTTCAAAAATTCACAAAATATTCTTTGGACCTCTAAAAATATTCATTTTAGTTTTGAAAATCCTCACTTAGTGTCACAAAGGCCCACATAAAATTTCAAGTCAAAATTCAATAGTGGACTTTTTGACACTATTCACCTACTAGAATAAAATATTCAGAAAAAATATTAAACGACCTCAAAAAATTAAAATTTCTTCTCCATCATACTTAGTGGAATTTTTGAGGTTCTAGGTATGATATTTTTTGGTTCGTATGAGCACTTCCTAAAGCTGTCCCCACATAACCTCATTTTATCTCCGCATACACTAGTTCTTGACCCGAAATGATTTATTAATTCTGCTAAATTTTTAAATTCATTCGTTTTATCCACTTTCAGGCTCGTTAAAGTTTTATGACCAATATGCTAGTCATTGGACTCGAAATGATGCCCTGCACCGCAGGGAACATCTCTCGGGCTTAGAAAGTACTGATCACAAAACCTTAACTTACGAATGTTACAACCAAACTGTGCCAACATACACAAAAACAAATACAATCCATTAAACCAATATTAATCTTTTAACTTCTTATACATAGCCTTTGGAACATGCTGGCATCATTACACAAATAACATAAGGGCCCCAAAAATTCTTGATCTCTATTTCTCTTAACATTAATAAAATCCTCAACAAGAAACATATAAGGATTTACATATAGTCAACAAAAATAACCCTAATGCTTTCAATTCACTTAGAATTGAAATTCCATTCTCAATCCATTTAGGAAATCATCAAGAACAAAATTTTCCTTACTTCCCAAAATCTAAATTTTTGCTTAAATCTTATATTACTCTTCGTAACATAACATACTAATGTGAATAGCCAACATACTCAATTATACCAATAAAAAATATAAAATTATAATCCCCTCCTATTGATAAATCAAATCTTTAATCCCTTCTCAATTTATACTAAACTCATGCTAATCCATATCTTTTCCAATTGAAATTAAAATCACACAATAGCTTAAGTAATTTATTTTATAAAAATAGAAAGCAATACCATTATAATTCGGCACCACCACTGCTATCTCCTAAGCATCGCCACCACTCTTGACAGAAGTGAGTTACTGGATGTTGGCACCCCCATTCGCTAGTGATTCCTTTGCTCAGCTATTTGTCACTGTCATCTCCTTCTCTTTTACCCTATTTCTCTCCTAATTTTCTTTTTTTTTTCTTTATATTCATTTTCTCTGTTTTACTGTTATTATTTTATTTTATATTTAGCGGTGTCACTTTTTCCATCCGCCATCACCAGTGCCACCACACCACATCGAACTGCCACTACCACTCACCTTTCCACGGCTCCCTTCCATTCTTTCCCTTCCTTTTTCTTTTACCCTTTCCTCCTTTTCCTATTCTCATCTATCCCATTTTCTTTCTTCTTTTTTATTGTCATGATTTTTGTTACCCATCCTCTCTTCTTTCTATTACCTATTTTCTTTATTATTTCCTTTTTATTTATAATGTCTTATAGCTATCCTAAAAATTATAAATAAAAAGATGGCAAATATCTTTGACAATATCTTTCATGTCTCTTTTCATCCTCATTCTTTTAATTTATGAAAATTTTCTCAATCTTTGTAAATTTTGTTTATATTTCCATAAACTCCTTTATGATATTTAGACCTCAGATATTGAAGCTTTCGGGTCTATCTGACTAGAATAAGAAATATTGGTTTAGCTTAATAAGATAAATTAAGCTACATTTAAAATCCCCAATGTGAATTCTTTTAACCATTTAAATGCTTTCTTACTCAAGATAAATATCTTAAGAATTTATATACTATTAAATCTTTGCACTGTCCTAAATTTTGTGACTCAAACCTTGAGAATACTGATCACATCCTAGGAAATGCTATTCTACATCTTGAGATTTTTGAGACATTACATTTTTTCCCCTCTTAAAAGAATTTCATCCTCAAAATTCTTGAGGTTTCTTTACGCTTCATGCAAACTAATAGCATTTCTTTGATCATCACCAACCTAAAGCTTCCCCTTTTAAAATCTCCCTTATCACCTTTATAATATGATGTGTCCCTTACCATCTACTTAATCTATATCATATTATTAAACTACCACACTTTCATTGTGCTACCTTGATAATTATTTTGTTAACAACTAATCATTCATTTTTAATCTCAATAATAGATCTTTATCTTTTGCATCACTATATAACAAGTTCCATCTGTACTTCAAGGTTTAACTCTTCCCTTTAGCCCAGACTATCCTTAACAAAATAACCTTCCTCTCACATACTTAAATCTCTCCTTTTGTTATTCTCTTATAAAAGGGTATCCTGTTAATTTTTGCTCGGTTTAGGCATATGATGTAAATGCTATTATTATGCAGATGTAATCAAGCAAATGATAAATGTGATACAATGTAGTAACATGTGTTTTCATGATGTAACTCAATAAAACACATAATCCCAGCCCAATGCCTCATGCATTTAAAGAATGGCCCTTAATCTTGGAAATTTGACAAGTAAACTTTGAGTATAAACTCTTTTTTTGATACTGAGTTCATTAAATTCCCTTTATCTATACCTTACTATTGTATCTACATACACATTTTAATTCCCATTTATCGGGGAATCCTTGTCCATACCTATAATAGTCCAACATCATTATGTCCCTCCATAGCATAGTTCCAATTTACACTTATCACTTCCCATCATAGCAACAATAAAACCATGCTCTAATAGCTCATTACCAACCTTTACTTCTTTTTGAGATCATATAAACTCACACCACTATGATATCATAAACTACTAACAACTTAGCTTAGCTCCTAAAAATCTTCTTACACCTTACATAACTTTAACACTTTTATGTTCCTCACAAGTCTAGGAATGCCTAAACTAGTACTCTAATACCATAAAATGTAATGCCCCTTACCCGATCCGATCACCAGACCTACATAAGGTGCATCACAACACATATAACTCAAGTCTTATAACTTAAAAACTTAAATCATGTGTTACATAAACACACATCAATAGTTTATAACCTTTGTAACCCTCATGGCATAAATTCAGCTACATAATAGCTACTCAAGGCACTATCCAAAATTTTCAACTATGGAAAAACACTTCATATATATATCATAACAATCCTCCTTACTCCATGATCCATGTGATCACATGAAATCATACTAGCCTTTCACCACATATATGTTTATCAAGAATCATATCTTAGTCACTACTATTTAACAATATTACACATACATTCTCATACCACATTACTCTTGACCATTTGGTCAAGCCATCATGAGTTTGGTCAACCAAATTTGTTTCTCTCATTACACATATCATCACCATTCTTCATGACCATTGACATATATATGATCAAGCATTATTCATATCATGCCTCATTTAAAGCATAAACATGCATATTGTGTTTTAATTATATGATTAACTATCACATACTTCTTGTTGTTCTTTCATGGTATAACTAGAATCACATATCATTATACATATATTTCCTCACATAACATATCCCATCTCACATGAACATGATCACAATCTTCAAGCATGATTAAAATGTCTTGTCCCATATATATGTCTTATTATGCCAAAACCTAAGTATACTTAATCTTGCACATCAATAAGCTTTATGGCCATCATGAACTCAAGATTTATGGTCTATCAACATTTAGCATGCATAACATCTCTCATGCCTATCCATACATGTGCATCCATGCATATGTATACAACATGACTAACATGTATCTTAAGTTATATCCATACAAGTATACATTTATGGTTATAAAACCTTACATGCACTCATAAGGCAATTACCCATACCAAGGTCATGAATTACTACCTTTACATTCAATAATCTCATACAACACATATATAGACCATTCATATGCTTAATACACCAATCAAACATAATTGCTTACCATTTATATCTCCCATGTATAACATAGACATAATCTCTCATCCTTATGTAATTCCATTAATTAAAGCACACCACTATGCATCTAGCATGTTTTTAAACATGTTTAAATCAAATTATATGCATACTTATTTATATACACATAATCATACACCTATTTACATAATAAAGCACATAATTGCATTATAACATAACATAGCTTACCTATTAAATCACATATATTTAAAGCATCTTAAATGTATGATTGTAGATCCAAAATTCCAATTTACAGACTTAAGGTCATATAGTCTTATGACATGGAAATTAATACATATTTACACATATACACATATTATGACAGTCATAGTGCATAAACAAACTTTTCACATAACATCACTACTTAGCATCTCATTATGCTGCACTTGTATATAATAATTATTAAATATAATGTGGCTAATAAACTTTATCATTTAACCATGCTATCAAAATAATATTCTAATCATCCATTACTATAACTTTCACCAATTATTTCATATACATATAACTCATCTCTTAAACCTATACTCATATCAACCATCATGATTATGTATATAAACACCTATGTGTCTATCATACCTTTATTAACACATAATCATACCCATCTTTAACCTTTTAATCCTTAAATATTATAAACACATATGGTATTAAATTATAACATTTTAAACTTGGACACTTAATTTTAGAAGCTCAATATCCTCTAATATATGAATGTTCTTATCCTTTAATCCAAATTACAGTAGCTAAAAATTCTTTGAATCCCCAAAATAGCTCATTCCTTTTATTATCTTATCTCAACCAAACTGCTCTAACATATATAGAAGCAAATACAATCCATTAACCCAATATTAATCTTTTAGCTTATAATACATAGCCTTTGTAACACGTTGGAATCATTACACAAATAACTTGAGGACCCTAAAAGTTCTTTATCTCTACTTCTCTTGACATTAATAAAATCCTCAATAGGAAACATACAAGGATTTACATATAGTTAAAAAAATCTAACCCTAATGCTTTTAATTCACTTAGAAATAAAATTCCATTCTCAATCCATTTAGGAAACAATTAGGAATAAAATTTTCCTTACTTCCCAAAATTTGAATTTTTGCTTAATCTTATCTTTCTTTTTGTAACATAACATATTAATGACAAACACTATCATACTCAATGGTACCAGTAGGAAATAGAAAATTACAATCCCTTTTTGTTGATAAATCGAAGCTTCTATCCATTTTCAATTTACACTAAACTCATGCTAATCCATATCCTTTCTAATTGAAATTGCAATTGCACAATAGCTTAAGTAATTTATTTGATAAAAATATAAAGCAATACCACTATAATTTAGCACTACTATTGCTGTCTCCTTAGTGTCACTACCACTCTTGATGGAAGTGAGCTATTGGATATTGGTAGCCCTGCTCGCTAGTGCCATTCCTTCGCTCAGTTTTTGTCATTGTCATTTCCTTCTCTTCTGCCCCATTTCTCTCCTAATTTTCCTTTCTCTTTATATTTATTATTATTATTATTATTATTATTATTATTATTATTATTATTATTATTATTATTATTATTATTATTATTTTCTATTCAATGGTGTCACCTTTTTCGGCCGCCATTACCGATACCACCGCATCACCACCATCGCTCACCCTTATGTGGCTCTCTTCCTCTCTTTCCTTTCCTTTTTCTTTTACCCTTTTCTCTTTTTCCTATTCTCACACATTTTCTTTCTTCTCTCTTTTCCTATTTCTATGATTTTCACTACCCATTCTCTCTTTTTTCTATTTTTTATTTTCTTCTTTATTCCCTTTTTTATTTATAATATCTTATGGCTATCCTAAAAATTATAAATAAAAAGATGGAAAATATCTTTGATAATATCTTCCATATCTCTTTTCATCTTTATTCTTCTAATTTATAAAAATTTCTCAATCTTCGTAAATTTTGTTTGTATTTCCATAAACTCCTTTATAATATTTAGATCAAGATATTGAAGCTTTCAAGTCTATCTGACCAAAATAAGAAATATAGATTCAACTTAATAAGATAAATTAAGCTACCTTAAAAACCCCTAATGTGTGTTTGTTTAACCATTTAAATGCTTTCTTACTGAAGATAAATATCTTATGAATTCATATACGATTAAATCTTCGCATTGTCCCAAATTTCATGACTCAGACCTCAAGAACACTGATCATATCCCAAGTAACATTATTCTACATTCAAAGATTTTTGGGACGTTACACATAGGTGTTGTAATCATAAAAGAAAAAAGCCCTTGAAAATTCACCTATAATAGTAAGCCAAACCCAAGAAACTTTTGATTTCTATCACATTCCTAAGTGGCTTGTATTCCATAATTGCTTCTATCTTACTTAGGTCAACCCTGATACCTATTGCAAATGTTATGTGTCCCAAAAATGACACCTTATCGAACTATAACTTACACTTGCTAAACTTTATATATAAGCTCTCATCCCTTAATGACTGTAGAATAACTTTAAGTTGTTGCTTACGATCCTCTTTGTTCTAGGAATAAACTAAGATATCATTTTTAAACATCACAACAAACTAATCCAAATAAGGGTAAAAATTTTGTTAATCAAATCATAAAGATTGTTAAAGCATTGGTCAGCCTAAACGGCCTTACTAAAAACTCATAGTGGCCATATTTGGTCCTGAAAGTTGTCATAGCCACATCTACTTCCATAACTCTTAGCTGATAATACCCTAATCTGAGGTCAATCTTAGGGATGATACTTGCTCCCTTATGCTTATCAAGCAGGACACCGATGCAGGGCAATGTATACTTGTTCTTAATAGTTACCTTGTTTAGCCATCTATAATACACACACAACCTTAAAGATTTATCATTCTTCTTAACAAACAAAATCGGTGCTCTCTAAGGTGATACACTCATTCTTATAAATCCTTTATCTAGAAATTCTTGCAACTTGATCTTTAACTCCTTCAACTCTATAAAAGCCATCCAATATAGAGCTATAGATACTAGTGCAGTGGTAAGCAAGACCTCAATTCCAAACTCAAGTTCTCGTGCTAGAGGTAAGTTAAGTAACTTTTCGAGGAACACATCTGTAAACTCTAACACCATTAGTATCTGAGTCACATCTAGTTCATTTTTTCTAGTATCAAACACATGAGCCAAGTAAGCTATACATCCTTCCCTTATCATTTTTCTTGTTGTAATTGCTAATATGACATTGGACAAAAAAATCCATTTTTTTCACCCATAATTGTGATTTCTAACCCATCTGACAACTCAAGAGAAGTCCTTTTCTTTCTATAATCCACCATTGAATGATGCTTCGATAATAAATCCATGACCAAGATTGAAACAAACTCTTTAAATGGTAATTCAATTAACATTGGGAAAAAACATGTCCTTGAACCATAAAATGACATTCCTTATATAATTTGTTGACTATGACATATTGGCTTATAGGATTACTAACCATGATATTTATATCCAACAACTCATACTCTAGCCCTTTATCTTATGCTCATGCTATGAATATGTATAAGTGTCTAGAACCCATATCAATCAAAGCTAATACAGGTAGACCAAAAATAGAAAGTATCTATAATAACTTTAGGTGAGTCTGCCTCCTCTTAACCTCTAATAGCATGCTATTTGGCAAAAGCTCTAGGCTCTACTCTATCGATAGTCTCTTATCTGTCCCTTTAGCTTTCCACTCTCTGGCTTCTGGTTGCAGTTGGTGAAGAATCTTGATATTGTGAGGTAGGTACTAGTTTCCTTGAACAATCATTGATAAAGTGCTCCTTAGAGCTATAACCATAATGAACTCTTACTGAAATCTTTTGGCAAACACCCTTATGTTTCTTTCATTGTGTTCACACTATACAACTAGTACACTTCTAGTAATAGATATTAGTACACTAGAGGCTAGTGCCTATTATTTGAGTCAAAACTAAAAACCCTGCACATACCTATGTGACTAACTTTGCCTCAACTCCTACTATTGCTTGGACTTATCACCCTTGAACTTTTTCTCAAAATTGGGAGCTAAATTTGCTTGTCCTTATCTATATGACTGTTTTTAGAAGTTCTCTCACTTCTTCTTCTATATCTCTTTTATTATATGAGAGCTTACCACCAAAGAAGAGAAACCTTTTATCTTAATTACTACCATATAGAGCTTAATGTCATCATTCAACCCCTTTTTGAATTGTTACATCACTTTACTTCTATTTATACCATCTCTTTTACATATCTACTGAGTTTTGTAAACTTTTTCTCATATTCCAAAATGGATCGATACTTCTATTTCATATCAATAAACTCCTGTCTTTTCTTGTCCAAGTAGTTCTTAGTGAGATATTTCTTCTTGAATCCCTCTAAAAAGAATTCCCATGTCAAGTCCTCATGTGCCTTATGCTCTATGATCTCTCACAACATTTTATGCTATGTGATCTTTCACAACATCTAAAAGCTTCTTCTTGTAAGAGGGAGGTCTCACAAAAAAACATTTTTTTAAGAATATATCTAAGCTGCTAAAGAATTCTCACTACTCTTTCGAGCTAATATTCTGAAGCAGCTAAGTCATCATGATCATTCCCATAAAATCCATAAAATCCATCTTTTTAACTCTTTCAAGGTATGTCTTGTAAAGGGCTTATGGAGGTGGTGGTTGCATTGGCAATGGAAGTGGAGTGGCAACTATAATAGCTTATCTTAAGAGCTCAATCATCTTTTATAATAGGGTCGATTGAGCTTGTACATATTGGTTTTTCTCAATCATACGTAGCAAAATATTAAATATTTTAAGAAAAATGAGTAAAGATTATAGACCAAAATGATTTAAAATTCATCCAAAAATGATATTATAGTAGTATCAATTATTTTACCATTTAGTGATGATTGCCATTTCCTTTCTTATGCTTTTCACACAAAGGTTGTCATAAACCATAGTGATTGTAATGCTCGTAAAACATGGCTTCATGAATAATACTTCTTGAGTTATGATTAGGATTCTTGAGTAGTTAGCACCACTAATAAGACCTAAAGGAGGGGAGGGGTACTAGTTATGAAACATCAATGGAAAAAAATGGCATGAAACAAAAAAATTGGAAGTAGCCAATAAACAAAAAAATTATTTTACATCGATACCTAGTGAATAATAATCTTAGTTTAAGGGGTAATGTAAAAAGGTCTGTATGTTCTTAAACTCACCTAAAAAATAGCATAAGTTAAAGGTCAAAAATTCTAAATAGCCTAATGTTAAAGAAATTAGAATTTTCTAACATTAATAAATATTTCATTTTAATTTCTTGTTTACATGATTCAATAGTTAAGCATTTTCCTTTGGCTTTTGGGCACAACCTTTGAGGAGTCACTTAATGTGACACCACTTACTCAAACTGGATGTCAGCCAATCATTGAACCTAACTAAGTTGTGCATGTTTATTGAGATATCAAACTCGACTACCCATTTCCTTATTAATTGACATTCTTTATAAAAAGATAGTATGTTAAAAATATGGATTTTCAAAACTTTTTAAATAATGTTACTTATTTAAAACTGGGAATCCTCGTGCTAAAAATTTGGTAGCATAACAACTGTACCGGGCACTATCCCAAATTTTAAATAGTAACCTACGTAAGAAAACACACTTCTATATCTCAAACACACACTTTCGCCAACTCAATGTGATCCTCTGATCACTCCAATAGCACACAACACAACGTATGATATCTCAACCTTAGGAAGAGATATCATAAAACATAACATGCAATATCAAACTTTTATATGAACAATAAATGTCAAAATCCAAAAAGAACATTTAAGTTACAATTTGGTTACAAAAATAAATACAAGTTAAGCCCATCCCTTTTACATAAACACTTAGGTGCATCTTATACATCACTTCTATAACAAAAAGAGCTTTACCAAAAATAAAGCCTTCTCTTTAACTTTCTTAATGTCCCAAGGCTCCTAGTATCAAAGTGTTTTTATACCTATGTGCCATAAAACAAATGACACACTAAGCATATTACTTAGTGGTGAAATCAAAATAATATGCACTATTATTGCCATTACATAATTTATAAGCTCATGCCATTTATTGACATGCAATATCATTTAACACTTGCATGACACACATTTGTAGAATGATATATTGTGATGGATAGAACTATCACACACATTATACACCAATAATGTGATGACATGCATGCATAGGAAAACTATACATAATAATCTCAATACATCCAATTAAACCAAAATCTTTTCATATTTGGCCTAATGATTATTTTATAGGCAACATATGCATAATATTTTTCATTTATTTACTTTCATTCTTATAACACAAGCCCATGGAAGTTACCATAATCCTATGGATAATGTGATCATAAAATTATGCAGTGGCCCATATTTTGGACCTTACAGCTACTGTACCAGCATAAAATTTTGTAGTGGCTTCCCTCACAGGACCTTGCGGCTGCACCTGCTTGTGTTTGTGTAGTGGTTTCCCCCATAGAACCTTGCAGTTGTACCTATGTGATCTTATGATCTCAACACACATATCTGTAGTTAAGATTGCAAGTGAACCTTTAGATACTCATCTAAGCATTGAAATGCCTTAGCAACTACTATATCCCCTAGCTGACCAATCAACCTATCCATTTCCTAAGTTGTTCATCTCATGGGCTAAAAACCATTGTATTTTATTTCACCTCATTAAATAAACTTGTATAAATTTTAACATGTATATTTTAGTGATTAATTAGCTAAAACTACTTATACTTACTAAAAATCATATTTTGAGCTTTAATGCCCATTTTAACTCATATTATGCCATATTCACATATCAAATACAATATCCATCTAATTTATAGATTCTTAGTATGCATTTAACAAATACATACTACTCTAAAGTCATAATGACATTTTCAGTTCAATTATGCCTTTATATACATTAAGCTTTAAATTATGGCATAATGGGCTATTGGTACCCCTTTAGGTCCATTTTGGGTTTCAAGACACATTTAGGTCTTAAACCTTACTCCATTATGAATTACTTCATTTACATGTTCAAAATATGAAATAAACATACATGCATCTAATCTTTCACAATTCATGATACACCACTCATGTTGCCCATTTTAGGCCATTCGACCACTCTTAGTAAATTAGGCCAATCAAAAGTGTTTTATCATCCTATCACATAATTACAAACCAAAAATCATATTCAAGAAATATTAACCTTATAGACTAAAAAATTATGGGTCTTTATATGGCCATTAAGCCTTTTTAGCATTCATAAGCTAAACATCCTTTCTTTTATGCTCATTTTAAGATTAATAAATCATTTATTCATTCTATTATCATAGACACACTTCAATACTCATAATATCACTTTGCCTTTCATTATATAGGTCTATTTAACAATAATCTTCATTTTTGTTTATAAAGCTACATATACACTTTACTTGGTATTTTAGTGTATGAAAACATGCCATGTCCTAAGACCATTCGGTCATATGTCCTATTATACCTCAATTACTATTTATACTTTGATTTTCCATCTAAAAGCATGTATTCCACCACAATACATAACTAAAAAATGATGGACATGCATTCTCCTTACACATGTCGTGACACACACACACACATTAGGCATATTTAGATATTCCTTATAGCATACCATAACATTTAGCTTTATTTCCTCATTCTCACCAAATTGAATTTGGCCAAATCATAAAAAAAAGATCATGCATTAATGCTTTAGATCATATATTACACATCCACACATTGTTTGACACAATGTCATGCCCACCATTACGCCTTAAAGCATTTTCACATACTATTCACTCATATGCATCATATGTCATCAAATGAAAATATAACATTCCTAAAGCCTTTTCCTTATATCTATACATATATCAATATACCATTAAGCAATTTAACTATATTTTACATATATATAGTTAAAAATACTCAATTTAGTAATTTACATCCTATAATGTTACATAATAGGGTTTTATGGCATTTATGTTAAAATTATCACTTCCTTTTAATTTTAAGGCCTTCAAATAATTCAAAACATTCTAATACAATTATTAGATACAATAACACACATTTAAAACATGTCATTTATATCCACACACACAATTAAGCATTTAATACAAAATTGCCATATTATGTGCATTTAATGCTTTTAAGTGAAATTGCTCATCTTATTTAAATTTCACATACTAAAAAGTCAAAGGAGGTTCTTAGAGGTTTGTCTACACCTTCACTTTTTTCCTTGTCATGGTTCGGTTCGAAAGAGCTTAACATAAATCGATCAAAACTTCAAAAATCTATAATAAATCAACCAAAGCTCTAAAAATCAATCTAAAGCCATACACCGACTCTTGGGTACCTCTAGTATCTAGGGAAAATAACGAAAGTTAGAAAATCTTACCTAAAAAAATCATGATTACTGTTCACGGGGTTGAAAATTTGACAATTTCGTACACCCCTTTCTGAAATTTCCACCTCCTAAAGGCTTGAAATCATATAGAGGCTCTATAGTTCAATTTTAGTGTGATGATTTTAGCTATAAAGGGAGAAATGAATGAAAAAGAATTTAGAGGGAGAGAGAGAGAGGAGAGTTGGCTGGAACTTTAGAGGAGAGGGTGAATAGTAATTTTAACTATTTAAGTCAAAATCACCTATTTATCCCTTCTCTTAAAAATTCACTATTCAACATTTTCCCCTAATTTTTCATCTCTTCCTGAGCCAATTAAATTTCCATATTTATAGCAATAAACCACTTTAATTATCCCTTAAATGCTACCAAAAATTATGCTCAAAATGCAAAAAAATAATTAATTTCATTATTTTTATGTTGCCCGATTTCTCAAAAAATGACTTCCCGATGTCAAAAATTTCTGATTCTAGTACCATTGGACTCATTAGAATTTTTAAGTATCAAGTTGTATAATTCTCATAATTTTTTGAGCAATTTTGAAATTAATTTACAATTCAGCTTTGCCTTGGTCATTATGCCCAAGACACTACCGTAAAAACTTTCTTAGCATTTTTAACCACTCTACTAACCTCAAATTAATTTCAAACTTCACCTAAAATTATTTTATGATTATTACTTTCATCTGGTGTCTTTAGTGTATCTTAGATCTCGGGAACATTGTTCATCCTAGGAATGTACTATTCATAATTATCAAGATTTTTGAGGCATTACATTTCTTCCATTCTTAAAGAAATGTCATCCTTAACATTAAAATATTACCTAGTTCAAACAACTATAAATATTGCTCCCTTATTTGAGCTTTCATCTCTCTGGTTGCTTCTTCTGTCCTATTTTGTTTCCATAGAATCTTTGCTAAGGGTACTGTCTTGTTCCTTAATTTCTTATTTGCTCTATCAATAATCCTTACTAGTTCTTCTTTATAAGACAACTCAGGATTAACTTTTATATCTTCTATTGTTAACACATGCATAGGATTTGACCTATATCTTTTAAGCAAGGAAACATGAAAGACATCATGGATTTGTTAAAGTTTTAGAGGTAAAGCTAGTCGATAAGCTATTGGTCCCACGTGCTCTATGATCTAACAAGGCCCAATAAACCTAGGACACAACTTCCCTTTCTTCTGAAAGTATAGCACCTTCTTCCAAAGTAAGACCTTGAGAAAAACTTTATCACCCATTTCATATTTCACCTCTTTTCTCTTCAAGTCTATATAGGACTTTTGTCTATCAGAAATTACCATAAGCCTCTCTTTGATGATCTTTACCTTTTCTTTTACATCTTGTATCATGCTTGGCCTCATAAGCTTAGTTTCACTGAGCTCCTTCTAACATAAGGGCGTTCTGCACTTTTTCCATCTAAGGCTTTGTAAAAAGCCATACCAAGATCTGCTTGATGACTATTGTTAACATATCCTTAAGAATTTGAATGACTATCTTAGATTGACCATTAGTCTATGGGTGGAAAGCTATACTAAAACTCAACCGAGTACCTAAGGTATTATAAAGTTCCTTCTAAAGCCTCGATGTAAACCTTAGATACCGATCTAATATTATCAAAGATGGCACTCCATGTAATCTAACTATCTAATCTATATAAAGTTTTGCTAGCTTCTCTAATGAGTAGTCCATTCTCACCAGTAAAAAATGGGTTGTCTTGGTTAAATGATACACAATTATCCATATTGAGTCACACTTGGTCTTTGTCATAGATAGCCTAACCACGAAGTCCATGGTTACTCTGTCCCATTTCCATTCTAAAATTGTTATAGGATGAAGCAATCTAGAAGGAACTTGGTGCTTTGCCTTTACCTGCTAACAAGTAAGGGACCTTATCACATACTCAGACACATCTCTTTTTATGCTTGGCTACCAATAAGAAAGCTTCAAATCCTGATACATCTTAATGCTACTAGGATACATTGCATAAGGAGCACTGTGAACTTTTTATAGAATCTACTTCTTCAACTTTTCCATATTTAGTACACAAATTCTATCATGATTTTACAAATAACCATCTCTCTTTATCTCATACTCTATTGGCTTCCCCTCTTGAATAGCACTTGTGATACTCATCAGCCTCTGATCATCTCTCTGGCAATCCCTTACTTGCTGTAGCAAATTGGGCTTGAATTTCATCTCAACTAATAATGCACTATTATCAGCGAGCTATAAATTGACATTTATCATTCTCATAGTTGCCAGGAACTTCCTACTAAGAGCATCGACCACTACATTGGCCTTCTTTAGATGGTAATTAATCAAGCATTCATATTCCTTAATTAATTCCATCCATCTCTTTTATCTCAAGTTTAGCTCTTTCTAAGTAGGAAAATACTTAAGACTCTTATTATCCATGGAAATATAACACTTCTCCCTATACAAATAATGTCTCTAAATCTTTAGAGCAAACACAATGGCTACAAGTTTTAAATCATGAGTAAGGTAATTCTTCTTATGTGGTTTCAACTACCTTGAAGCATAGGTAACAACCTTGCCATATTGCATCAGAACACACCTTAATCCATTATGAGACACATCATTGTATATGGTGAAGTCTTTTCCCAAAATTAGTTACATAAGAATTGAAGCCTCTGTCAACATAGCCTAAAGCTTATTAAAGTTATTCTAACCCTTGTCATCCCAAACAAACTGAACATCCTTCCTCAATAACTATGTCATAGGGGCAGCTATCAAAGAAAACCCCTTAACAAACCATCTGTACTACCCTTTCAATCCTAGGAAACTCATAATCTCTATGGTGTTCCTAGGTGGCTTCCACTCTATCATTGCTTCTATCTTGCTAGGATCAACTCTAATACCTTTAGCTGATGCTATGTGCCCCAAGAAAGTGTTAGAATCTATGACCTCATGCACAGTAGAAAATTAATAGCCATGGATCCCAATAATGAGATGATTTGTCAAAAAAATATCAAAACATCCATTAAAGAAAAAGGATTTAGAAGATTTTTACAATTTATCTTTGAAATCGATTCCTTTCGATTTTTCTTCATACTGGTTGTCACAAACCATAATGTTCTAGTACAGAGCATCTCTAAGGTATCCAAACTAGAATAGAGAGACAAAAACTCACAAAGAGAAGCATACAAAAAATCCAAAAGCCTAAGGCTAGTGGGCAATCGGATTTTTTAGAAAGAAGATAGAAGCATAAAATAATTTTCTATTTAGTGGCTCTTTTTGTGTTCCACACAAAAATACAAATTTATGGGGTTTTTATACCCTTTTTATTACTATTCTAGGTCAATAACTATAAGTCCTTTTAACACTTAAAAGGCTGACCTAAGTTGGGCTTTTAATTAAATCAAATAAAGGCCTAAAACTACTTCCTTCTTATGCTTATGCATTGGGCCTAAAATAGGGTTTTTGGGCCAACTCTTGGCTCCAAGCCTAATGCATCCTTTTTCTCTTATTTTATTTATTCCAATGACATCTAATACTATCTAATAATCTACAATTTCACCTCATCTCCCATACCCTATAGGTGTGTGACCTTAAGGGCTTTCGAAGCACATTGGCAGCACATAGTGAATTAGAGTCCTAGTTGGATTGGGACTCTGTGATTTAATCTCATTAAGTCATTGTTAATTCTTAATTAATAAATTCACTTAAGTATAAGTCAAGAGAGGCATCTAGCCATGCATCACAACTACCCAAGTGTTAAAAGTTCAGTGGTTTGACCATTTTACCCTTCCATATACAATTACCG